>CANUEP010081500.1:0-35392 GCA_947857235.1 Jatropha podagrica | reverse complement strand
TGTAAAGATATCTTCTAATTGTTCACTCATTTTAACATCTCCTGTAGAGATAACACCCTGTTGTATCTTTTCACGAATGAAATGACAATCAATCTCAATATGATTTGTTCGTTCATGGAATACCGAATTTGATGCAATGTGAAGAGCAGCTTGATTATCACACCATAATTTTGTAGGCAAGGACGACTTGAAGACAATTTCTTCTAACAATTGACGAATCCAAATCAATTCACAAGTAGATTGAGCCATAGCTCGATATTCTGAGTTAGCATTTGATCGTGAGACTACATTTTGTTTCTTGCTTCTCCACGATATCAAGTTTCCATCCACAAAGACACAATATCCTGAAGTTGACCTTCTATCAATTTTCAAACCTGCCCAATCCACATCTGAAAAATACTTAATGTCCAAATGTCCATGATTACTATAAAACAGGCCACGACCCGGATTATCTTTCAAGTAGCACAAAATCAATCCTAAAAAGCTTCCCAATGGATAACAATAGGAGAAGACATAAATTGTCTTAAGACGCTCACAGAGTAAGCAATATCTAGACGTGTTACCGTAAGGTAATTCAATTTACTCACCAATCTTATATACATCTCAAGATCATCAAATAGCTCACCATCAGTTGAAAGTTGTAAATTAGGAGTAATTGGAGCACTACATGGCTTGGCATCCAGCTTTTCAGTTTTCTTTAGTAAGTCAAGAACATACTTCCTTTGAGATAAAAAGATGCCTCTCTTACATCTAGACACTTCAGTACCTAAAAAGTACTTCAATGATCCTAAGTCTTTTGTTTGAAACTGAGTCTGAAGAAACAACTTGAGTTATGTAATAACGGCTGAATCACTCCCTATAATAACAATGTCATCGACATAAACCACAAGTAGAATCAAACCAGTCCTAGCACTTCTGAAAAATACAGAATTATCAGAAGTACTCTTCTGCATGGCAAATTGGTGTACCACATCGCAAAATCTACCAAACCAAGCTCGATGACTCTGTTTTAAGCCATAAAGAAATTTACGAAGTTTACACACTTTACCCGACTCCCCCTGAGCAATAAAGACTGGCGGTTGCTCCATGTAAACTTCCTCTTGAAGATCTCCATAAAGAAAAGCATTCTTAACATCCAGTTGATGTAAAGGCCAAGTAAAAGTAGCTGCTAAAGAAATAAGCAAACAAACAGAAGACAACTTGGCAACAGGAGAAAAAGTGTCAGAGCAATCAACGCCATAAATCTAAGAATAGCCCTTAGCAACTAAGCGAGCCTTGTGACAAGCAACGGACCCATCAGGATTCATTTTAAGGGTAAAAACCCATTTACACCCAATATCTTTCTTACCTGCCGAGGGAGGCACAAGATCCCAAGTACCATTAATATCTAAAGCAACCATCTCCTCTTTCACTGCTGCACACCAACCAGGATGGGATAAAGCTTGAACAATGATTTTAGGAGTAGAAACAGAGTCTATGTTACTAACAAAACAACGAGATGAAGCAAAAAGATGATCATAACGAACAAAAGAAGAGATAGGATAGGTACACTGGCATTTACCTTTTCAAAGAGCAATGAGAAGGTCAAGGTCTGACTGAGGAGTAGATAGCACAGGCTCAAGTTGAATAGAGGTAATCGGATCTTCTGTTGAAGCGACTGGTGGGGGAAGTGAATCAAGAGTCCCTAGTCTTCTAGAATAAACCTGTTCAAAACAAGGGCGAGCAAATGCAGGTGCAAGAACAAAAATAGGAGCAGCAGATGCTATAGCAGGACTAGGTGCAAGATCAAGAATATGAGTAGGAGTAGGAGGGCTAGGAAGGTTCTGGATAGTGTAGACTAAAAAAGCTCATCATCTTCCCCCTCACTCTTACATATAGAAGAAAAAGAAGAAAAAAATGGAGTATTCTCAAAGAATGTAACATCTATAGAAACAAGATAACGGTCAAGATTAGGAATAGGAATAAGAGGTCTAGGAAGGTTCTGGATAGTGTAGACTAAAAGCTCATCATCTTCCCCCTCACTCTTATATATAGAAGAAGAAGGAGAAGAAAAAATGGAGTATTCTCAAAGAATGTAACATCTATAGAAACAAAATAACGGTCAAGATTGGAAGAGAAACAACGATACCCCTTTTGATGTTAGAGAATACCCAAGGAAAAAACAACGAAGGGGCTTTGGATCTAATTTGGATACCTGTAGACGAACATCACAAACAAAACAAGTACAACCAAAAATACGAGGCTCAATGGGGAATAAAAGCTTAGAAGGAAACGATTCATTATAAGGAATTTCACCATTAAGCACAGAAGAAGGCATGCGATTAATCAAGAAACATGCAATAGAAACAACATCAGCCTAAAAATGCTTAGAGACCTTCATTTGGAATAGAAGTGCCCTAGCAACCTCAAGAAGATATCTATTTTTTCTTTCTGCAACCTCATTTTGAGGAGTATCAACACAAGATGTTTGATGGAGAATACCGTTCTGTGATATATAAAATTGGAAGGAACTAGATAGATATTCTTTAGCATTATCACTTTGCAATATGTGAACAGAGGTATTAAATTGAGCTTTAATCTCAGCACAAAAGGAACAAAAAATGGAGAATATCTCAGAACGAGTTTTCATTAAAAATAATCAAGTAACACGATAATGATCATCCACAAAGGTAACAAAATACCTAAATCCAGTTTCAGAAATAACAGAACATGGATCCCAAACATCTGAATGAACTAACTCAAAAGGAGATGAAACTCGTTTATTGACTCGAGGAACTAAAGGTAAACGATGATGTTTGACAAATTGACAAGATTCACATTCTAAAATTGATAAAGACTGAAACTGCAGACACAACTTCTTTAAAGTTGACAATGAAGGATGTCCCAAACGGCAACGAATCTCAAGAGGAGATAGAGCACCCACACAAGCAAGAGATAAGGAAATTGGTTCATCCAGAAGATAAAGACCATGAGACTCACGTCCTCTACCAATAATCCGCTTCATCAAAAGATCGTGAAACACACAGTAGGGAGAATAAAATTTAACACAACAGTTCAATGTGCGAGTAAGTTTGCTAACAAACAATAGATTAAACGAAAAACAAGGCAAACAAAAAACAGAAGACAATGGAAGAGATGAGATGGGATTAGCGGTGCCAATATACTTGATAGAAGATGTGGACCCATCAGCCAAAGTAACATGACGATTAAATTGTTCAAGTTCTTTTAACGAAGATAGAAGACTAGGGTTACCTGTCATGTGATCTGTGCAATCGAAATCAATGACCCACTTTGACGAGGTAGACATAAGACATGTATTAGGAGTACCTGAATTGGCAACAGCAGCAATCGAGAAATCAACAGACTTAGAGGAACGGTATCTAGAGAGCTTAGAATACTCCGCAGCAGAAATTGTTACAGTGTTGGCAGAAGAAGCAATTGCAGAATCTTGAGTGGCCATATTTGCCCGTGGCGACTTATTTATCAGTTTCTTGCAATGTCATTTAGTGTGACCAGGTTCATGGCAATAATGACAAATAATAATGCTTGTCTCCCGATTGGTTCCTCCATTACTACGGTTATTTCCTCCTCTTTCTCTAGTTCCTGGCTATCTAGGTACCTAATTACGATTCATAAGGGCACTGCTTTCAAAACAGGAAGGTGTATGAGATCTTTCTGTACGCAGTAATCTTGTGAAAGTCCCCTGAAGGGAGGAAATGTCATTGCCTGAAAGAACCTGTGATTTGGCAGTGTCAAAAACTAGGGCAAGATCTGCAAGAAAATTCATCACAACCATTTGTTCTCGTTGGGTCTATTGAACCTTAACGTCGGCGTTAAACGGCAATAAAACATTAAGCTCCTCATGAATCTTCTTAAATTCCATGAAATAAGCTATAAGGGGCTTATCTTGCTGGTCAATGCGATAAAATCCTTTACAAACTTCATACATACAAGACAAATTGCCTTTTCCCGAGTACAAAAATTCAAAATACTCCATCAGCTCCTTAACAAACTCACAATAATTAATTAAACCAATTACTTCACTGTCGATAGAATTTCTAATCTATAGAAATAACTTAGCATCTTCCCTTAGCCAACTTTGCCTAGTGTTACCAGGTGGTGGATCATCAGTTACATGATCATTATTTTCAACACTCCTCAAATAAATTCTAATTGTCTTACTCCAATCTAAATAATTAGTCCCTTTCAATTTATGTTCTGTGATTTTATTCATTGCTAGAATCAATTCAGTAATAATAGCTTTCATATCTTGGGATGCAGCATCCATTATAAAAAAAACTAAACACCCCAACAACAACTCAGAAACAGATGCACAAAATAATAGCACGAACCCAACAAAATAGTAGCAATACCAAAGAAAGCACAAACAGCAATAGCACAGATCGGAAAACTACTATTCTTGGGAACTCAAACGACAGCAGCAGAAAAATAATGCACAAATTCAAAATGTACCCGGCACAGCAACAGCAAAGGTATAGCACGAAGAAGGAAAACGTCAGAAGTCAAAGAGCGCCGACGCAACACACTAGGACACACTGTACTGCAGAATCGACGCCGGAAACTCAGGTCCGGTGACAGCAGGTGGCCGGACGCGCCCTCACACGCCTGCGCATGAAGAAGGGCAGAAATTTCAAGTGGCGCGTGACGCCCACTCGCGAGGGCTCCGGTGACCGGACTTCGGGGAAGGGCCGATCGGTGGCCTGTCCTTCTTCCCTGGGTGGCAGTTAGAGGAAAACGGCAGCCTAGGTGGTAGACCTAGACTGGCAGTCCCAGCTGACGCAGAAATGCAGAGTTTGTGGGACTTTTTTTTTTTTCTTTTTAACGAGTCAAAGGCCCTAATACCATGAAAGTTAATATGGAAAAAATATTACTTGTGTATTTCATCAATAGAGTCATATATATATACATATACAAGAGATTATAAACCTATTAGGAATCTAACTCCTAGTATAACTCTATTTACAACTAATCCTTAACAATATAAAAGGATTCAAAGAATTGATCATGATTGCATAATTGAGTAAAGGTTTGGATTTATTTTATCATTAACCAAAAAATGTAAGAAATAAAACCAAGTCTAAAATAATAGCTCTATTTGATTAATATTGCAAAACCTCTATGAGACCTTCCTCAGAAGTGCGTTGAAGCATACTCCAAAATCCTAAACTCCTATAATTTACTGAAGTTGCCAATTCCTGCATCAAACTCTCAACCTATTTTTTTCTACTATCAAAGTTTATTCATTAAGGAGTAATCATTTTATTCCTATCAAAACAGCAAGTTTTGCAGTTTAATTCAAACTGTGTCTCTAAGTGGAAAAGTGTGCACAAATAAGACATGAAGGTCATAGAAAATATTGATTGCTTTCTTACTTTGTTTTCTTTTTTTTTTTTTCCCTTCTCCTAATTGTTCTGTTGAAGATAGAGATTTTCATGTACGGTATTTCTATAAGCACATTGAATCAATTACTTAGCAGGGGAAACAAAAAGGAAAGAAAGAAAATAACCACTGGAATCTTAAACAAATTTCAGCACAATATCAATATCGTAATATATATTTTTGAATATATCTAATTCAAATAATGGGAGAGAAACAATATACTTTAATTTCCATCACGACAAATAAAAGCTTTTGTCTAACAATAGTGCTAATAATTACGGCAGAAAGTCAAAGCAGAAGTCTCCGCCACAGAAATATTATGTCTGGCACTGGCAATAACATAAACAAAATTCCTATAGAGATTGACACAGAAAAGAGCTTAAACATTCGATGTTAAAATCTATTTAGGTACGTAATTGAATATCTTACTATCTGCTTTATAAATCCCAAAGAGCATCCCTTAAAAAGAGGAACTTCTTTAATATAAGGTTCATATAATTTCTGTGAAATCTGCAAAGATGAAAAATGTGTTAAACATGCGACCAAGCATAAATGTGTACAGATGAAACTCATCAAAAGAACAAAACATATACAACCTTAAGAAGCAAAACAGAGAGAGAAAATTGCTAAACACCAGGACATACAATAACTAATCCAACTGTGCAAAAAGCCACTGTATGAACCATTCATGGTCTACTGCATTCCCCCAGCTATATAGTATCTAATCTTCTCATAAGGAAAAATTGATATTCATGCCTTCAACCTAAAAGCAAATAGTCAAATTTTAAGAGAAGAAGTCCTAAAGGTTATATTGGTGTTCATAGACTCATGGAACTTTCCTAGTAGGTAAAAATATTCATCTCTACATGTATCCAAAATAATTAAAAACCGTGTCTTAACCACATCACTCTACCCCAGTTGGAGAAAACTCAGCCTTTACAATCATCAAGTAGAAAATGCTTTACCATTAACTCCAACTTCTTCACACTCTTTGTCGAGCTCACTTGGCCACTTAGCAATCTCCAATGCTATCCTACATGTGCTCTTTATGGTTTTTTACATAGTTTTTCTTCAAAAATGGCTTTCTCAACTACAATAAGCAGGTCAATGGATTTCTGGACTTGAAATTGTAATTATCATATTCTGATATCATGACAACCATTTTTCTTTTCTTTAATGTACTACATAAGGAACAGAGATCAGAGAGTTGATAGAGATAGAGGGCTAGAAGAAGGCATAAAGGTATAGGAACGACCAGATTTGGAAGTCTCTATCTCACGACAGTTATCAACCCATATTTCTACCAGTAACAGAAAACTTAACGAGTAATTTGTGTTACACTAGAGTTTTCAAAGATATTTTATATTTTAGTACGGGTAGTTAGCAATTTTCTAATTTTATTTACTGTATAATGCTGCAGCCTAGCATCTAGAAGGCATATTTAGATTTTAGTTGAATTTTTAAGTATTTAGGTTGTCAGAACCTAGGGTTCTATATCAATTTGATAAGAGAAAATATCAGAAAAGAGTCAAACAACAAGAGGAAATAATTGTCTATCTGCTTACACAAAAGGAAATAATTGTCTATCTGCTTACAAACTGAACTACATCAGACATTATCAATACCTTCGAACGAATAGAAATTGGAATGTCCTGAAGCATAGCAGCTTCAGTGTAGCTGCGATCATATTGTAATCTTAGATGACCTTTGATCTCATTACTTATGCTCTTTTCTAGATTATTTCTATTCATATATTTGATAAGCTCAGTCATTTTATCTCTGAACTTTTCTGTCTTTGATCCTTTTACAATCAATGCAGTCATGTTACCAAGCAGGTAAGCACCAAGAATCATGTCAAAGGATACATAAATCATGACAAAAATCATTTCCCTGACATTAACTGCATGTATTTCTCCATATCCTGCAGAAGAAAAGCACATAACCTCAGCATCCAGCCTCCAAGAAGTAACCCATCATTGAGTTCTAATAGACAAGAATAAAATGAGATTCAACCAACATATGAAACTTACCAACAGTTGCCATGGTAACAATTGCAAAATAGAGTGATGTTACATAACGCTTCCAAAGATCAATTTCCCTAAAGTGTAAATAGTGATAGTCACCCATCTGTAAACTTCCTATCCATGTGTAACCTTCCTCAGAAGGAGGCAAAGTAGTAGCAAGATAGTAAAATATGCAGGCAGCTGTATGTGTGCAATAGAGTTCAACAACAAGAAGTTTTACAATCCTAGTGAAAAGGTAATTGATCCTGATATCCTTCTCCAATCTCTCAAAAAATTCTGTCACTCTGCAGGCCCGACTTAACCTAATCCATAGCATGTACCTGGCTGCCTCTTTTCTCCCACAAGCCTGATTAGAGCAGTAGCTTGAGATAACCAGAAAAGTGATTGCAGGATTATATTCTAATATAAAATTAAACAGCCACAGATTGAAACAAATGAAATAATACCACCTATAGTTTTAAATTGAGAGATCACCCTGACTTTTTTTTTTTTTTTTTTTTAAATTATCATGCTGACCTGTTATTTAGTAAAAATGATAATCACTAAGTACTCTTAAATCCAACTAATGTATAATACCACTCCCTATTCTGTTAAGGCTATGAGATACTTCTTATGGTAATTTGAAGCTTATTTTATAAACAGCTCATTTCTGTAGAAAGGGAATGGCAGAGAGCAATCTGAGTTGATTGAGTATGGGCAAGAAGAAAGGTTTTCACACTTTCATAACAGTTCATATAAGGATAGAAAAATTTAAACAGAAAAACTGCAATATATAGAGAGAAAAATCACCAAAATTCCACCTCCATTGTCTGCAACTCCTGCCACCAATCACATCACAGTCCTTATAAACTCGTAAAAACCACTCCCACGCCTTAATTTCCCAGAAGAACATTAAAAAGTTAAGGTGAGAAACTAGGAAGAGTTAGAGAGCGTAATGTACCAATGAGCTCCTGGGGAAGAGACACACTTAATAAGTATAGTCCAGGTCAGAACCGACGACCGCCAAGGCAATGGGATTCGGAACAGGCCACGGCTCCATCAGTCGTTGACAAGTGATTTTGGTCCGGAACCTTCATTTTGAGTTGCGAATTGAGTGAAGATTTCAGTTTTCCTCAAGTTGAATGCTTTTGAGTGATTATTTGTGTTTGAGCAAATCATATTCATGAATGGGAATTTTTGAGTTAGTTACATCCATAAAAGGAGATAATTGTAATTGAAGGAACTGAATTTAAGGAGTTACTTTTCTTTTTCTACTTTGGTATTGCCTAAATCATATTAAAAAAAAAACCTCAACCTTTATGAATAGTTTTAATTATACCTTAAAGTTATTTTTTTTCTAATATTTTGAATTTCAATTTAATTATAATAAGACTATAATTTTAAATTATGTTCAATTTAATAAATAAAATATTATTTAATTTCCTTTAAATAAATATTATTTTCAAATTATATCCAATATCAAAATAAAAAATAATATATTCATCTTAAAAAAAAAATTATTTATTTATATAATAATATTACAACAAGTAATCATTTCTATAAATAAAAAATTATGTTGTAACGAATAAAACCTATTTATATAAGAGACATAAATTAAATATAATTTCAATAAAATCCTAACTAAAATTTCATGTTTAAAAAATGGCAAAATAAAAATATAAACTAATATTTTATGCTTATAAGCAATTAAAATCTATTATTTCACTTACATTTTTATGAATTTAAAAAAATCCAAATTGATATTAGTTAGAATGTATTAAACAGCGTGTTTTTAATTAATATACGTTCTAAAAAATAATATTTTATTTATTAAATTGGATATAATTTAATATTAGAGTGCTATTGTATCTAAAATTAAAATTTAGGATACTAAAACAAAAAAATTTGATTTAGAATATAATCAAAACCATTCGAAAATTTTGAATTTCTTTTAATAATTTAGCCAATTTTATCTGGCACAATAAAAATCTCTATAAATAAAATATCCATAATACCATTAATAATTTTTATTTAATCAAATGAAAATATTAAATTTGAATTTAAAATTTATGCTCTCCCGTGCTTTAATAACGGAAATCTAACAAAGCCTCATGCCACAAATAAAGTTTTTCAATAAAATTTGGCTAAATAATCTCCTATCACTCGGATGCCCAGCCCCAAAATATTTTTCCTAATCACATGTAAGCCTTCTGTTTATGCCCTCTTCCTTTCCGATTCTACCAGCGTCGTAAAATGACCAAAAGGAAGGTGATGATCAGTTGAGGACGACGAGCAGAGGAACAACGGGTTGATCTTTCGATAACGTGGCATCAAGTAACCACTTGAAAATTAGGATGACATTGTTAAAGTAGTTTTGAAAAAAAAATTAAAACAAATTGTTACCTTTCCCAAAGTGTTTGATACGGCACCGTCTCTATTCTCTATCCTAAAGTATCTGTCTCCTATCTATCATCTACCCCAATAAAAATCATTAGAGAGTAGAAGACTCGTTAAATTGTAATTTTGACCCAATAAAAGTGTCGCATCCTACATCATAATAACGAAAAACTTACTCTTTTTTCTTTGACAATAAAAAACTTACTTTATCAAGCGTAAAAACATATACTTTCTCTATATCATCTTATTTATATGATTTAATAAAATACGCATATTAAAAATTTAGTCAATAAAAAATTATTTCTTTTTCTTTCCCTTAATTCATCAAAATATGAATAGAAATCATTCATTTAATGAACAATTATAAATATTATTATAAAAAAATAATTATTTAGATATACAAATTTAGAAATCTTGCAAATATTTTGAGATATTTAAAGAAGAAATAACAAACAAAATAAGACGGGAATTGCAACATTTAATATTTTATAGCCAGCATTTAATAACTTCTTGAATGCTCCCAACAATGTCGAATCCTAATTTGAGGAAGAGGAACTCACCCAATTGGATAAATAAAAGTCTTGCACATTTTGGGGGATTAAGCATTTGAGTGATGGGAGAGTATTTGGCTAAATTATATTGAAGCACTTTATGTGGAGTCTGAAATTTTATCAAATTCTCATCATTAAAGCAGAGAGAGCGTAATTTTTAAATTCATATTCAGTATCTCTTATCTAGTCAAATAAAAAATTGTTAAGAGTATTATGAACATTCCACCTATAAAGATTCTAATTGTGTCAGGCTCAGCCATTTAACATTGTTCCTTTTATAATTGAGTTATTCAATAAAAATATTTGGCTCAAGTTGTGTACAACCTCTACAATTTTAATTGTTGATTTAATTGCTGAGAAATGAAAACAGTTGTATTTGCAACACCTATTTTGATTGCAAAAATCAGAATAAGAACCAATAAACCCGTAGCAAATCTAAGTCCAATGCTCAAGTAAAACCATTTATCAACCAAGCCATTACCATTATCAGGGTCAATAGTTTTTTTACCTTCCGAATCACTTGTCCTTAAATCATCATGTGAACACTTTATGGCGAGAGGACCTCCACATAGAGCTAGGTTTCCATTAAAATAGGATGCATCAAAAGTTGTCATATGATTCGTGTAAGGTATTACACCTGACAAGTTGTTGTTTGACATATTGAGATGCGACAAAGATGTCATTGAAGACATGCTTGCCGAAATTGCGCTTAAGAGGTTATTATCTAAGAGAACAAGTGATAACAACTGGTGTAATTCTGAAATACTCTTTAGAAATTTTCCACCAATATGGTTTCTTAACAAGTTCAAAACCACTAAATCAACTAATTTTGTTATTTCTTCGTGTAGTTCTCCGGATAAACTGTTACTTGAAAGATTTATATTTGTTAAACGAGAGATATTAAGTGAAATTATATTAAAGCACTTTATTTGCAACCTGAGGTTTTGTTAGATTCTTATCATTAAAATAGGAGGGAGAGAAGAAGAGTTTCAAATTCAAATTTAGTATCTCTCATATAACTAAATAAAAAATTATTAAAGGCATTATGGTCATTCCATTTATAGATATTCTGGTTGAATCAGGCTCAACTTGAGTCATTTAGCATTGCTTTTATAAATTTTTCTAAAACTTGCAATTGAGCACTTTTCCAATTATTTGTTATGCTGGAAAAAGGGATAATATATGACCTATTTTTGCTACGTTGGAAAGACAAAATCAGTGTCTAAAGTGAAACTGGGGGTGGGTGGGTGGGTGTTTAGATTAGGCCTAAGCTACAAAAATACCCCCACTTTTGCGACCCGTTGCGGTATCACTCTAAACCCACCTTCGTTTTTCGGATACCCTGACTCAGTAACTTAAATATATTGTTACCCCAATTAAAAAATCATTTAGGATTTTGTAATTTTTTAATATTAAAGTGGGTCCTACTTAACCAGCTTGGTTTAATTTAACCCAAGCTCAAACCCACCCAAAATATCAAAATGCATCGTTTTGTTGTTTCTATAACATCCCATACTGTCTTTTATAGTAGCCATTGATCTCTTCTCCCTTCGCCATCAAAAAGCTAAATATGCATTTTCCTAACCATTAAACCTTAAGCATCTCTTTGTAAAAATTGTTCAGCCATCATAAATCCAGACACCATTGTACAAACAAGGATGCATTTTCAGAAGGAATTCAATATATATTATAATTCAAAATAACATTACTAATTCCTCAAATTCTAACAAAGTACTTACACTACACAAAATTTACACTCTAAATTTTTACCTTTATGTAACTATAGCATTGGACTTGTAAAGTTACTATTCTCTCTAAACCAACTACTCTCTAGCCTTGAATCCCGCACCGTCTGTAGTTTAGATTTTTCGAGTTGAATGGGTATTCGAAGCCACTACTCCACTTGGCATCTTTGGCTCGGCTTCCTCTTCACCGGTGGTGCCAACGTCAAGAGAGAAGAACTCAAGTGCAACAAAATCCCTAGTAGAGCAATTGATAGATGAGAGAGAAATCTCATTGCGGAAAATAGTTTCGGCTTGAGAGGATCGGATGGTGGCGATTGATTAGGAGCAGGAAGCGAGAGCGGAGTTAGGGTTTCATAAAGAGGGGTCAGAGTTGAAGTTTCTACTAGGGAATCCATTAGTAAGAATGGTGAAACACGATTCTTTTGAATGGAAGCAGAGAGTTATGCAGGGGTTTTCTACTTGGTAAGGGAAACAACAAAACGGTGGATTCTAATGTTTTGGGTGGGTTGGATAAATTAAAACAATGAGTTTTGAGTTTGAGTTAAATTAACCCAAGTTGGTTAGGTAGAACCCACTTTAATATTAAAAAATTGTAAAACCCTAATTGATTTTTTAATTGGGGTGACAATATATCTAAGTTACTAAGTCAGGGTACTCGAAAAATGAAGGTGGATTTAGGGTGATACCGCAACAGGTCGCAAAGGTGGGGGTATTTTTGTAGCTTAGGCCATTAGATTAGAATTGTATTAAATTTTAAAAAAATCATTGGGTTCGATGGAATTGATGGATTTTTTATGATTTTCACAAATTCCATTAAAATTCTACATAGACTTTATGAAATTTGTAGGACTTTTTTTATAGATTTTTATTGACTTTGATGAATTCACAATGATTTTTATATATTCAATCAAAATTAATTTCAAGACCTAATTGAACAAATTAAATAGGTTTAGAGCCAAATAAAAAAATTGAAAAACAATAAGGGATTAAAAAAGCAAAATGCATCATTTTGTCCAAAATTATTATTTTCTTCGTTAAAAACTTATCAACATTGATAGTAAAAGGCCTGCAATGGCCAACGTCGGCAGCGACCATCCTGCTTCTGTCAACTACTATATTGAACGGATTCAGTAGCGGGTACCTTCTCCATTATTAATAAAAAATATATTTTAATTTGGATTGTTAAAGATTCGCAAGTACTCTACCCATTTAAGAGGTACTTTCAACAGATTTTTGGACGATATAGATAGTAAATATTTAATCAGATTTAAATATAATACTTAAATAGGTATTTAAATGGGTTTAGAACGGATATAGATAGTAAAATTTTAAACAGATACCCATACAAGTAGTTTAAAATTTGCTAGTACCCAATCCACTTTCGTTCTATTAAGGGGTGCATTGGATCAAGAGTCTGTTAGATTTTAAAAGACTTTTAAAATTTTTGGATTGGATGATGGATTTATAAATAACTTTTATATTCATACATAACACTCTAAAATCTAACGAAATCAATAATTGTATAGAATCCTTCTAAATTAGTAGTTTTTGAATACTATCAAATTTGTATGGACTTTTAAAAAGTCATAATTTAATATCATCAAATTTGTATGAATTTTATAAGAGTCTGAACTGAATGCTATAAAATTTTAATAAACTCTAAAAGAATTTAGATTAAATACCTTTGGAATTTCAAAATTTTTTAAACTCTAACAGATTCTTAATTCAATACACCCTTTTAAGTCTCATAAAAAAAAAAAAAAAGATATGTATTAAGCTTAAATCAAAACTGCTGATTTGAAAATTTTGATTTTGAACTAGATCTAGTTGAAAATTAATACATTCAAATATCTTGAGCATTTTTTCCTAATTTTTGGTTTGTTGAAAAATAAAGAAAGGGTAAAATACACTTTCTTTAAATTATATTCTAATTAATGCTTTCATCCTTTAGTTTTCTAAACATTACAAATTACAAAATTTTATTTAACTCTCATGTCCTTTTTGTCCAAAAAGTCAATACATTTTCCATTGGTCAAAATATTTTTTGGATGAAACATGTTCATATTTTGAACGAAAAGTTTTGAATTTTTTTTTTTTTTTTTGTATGGAAAGACTCTACAATGAGTTTAAGCAAATGTTAAGGATATTATAATAATTTCTCAAGAATGAAGGGACCAAAGTATTAATTAGAATATAATTTAAAAATCCAATTATATTTTATCCATCAAGAAATGCTCAAGAAACTACCATTGACGATGAGAGTTTCTTGAGTAATTTTTTTTTTAAATCTTCATTCAAAAATTAATAAAGACAATGTAATGCTTAGGATACATCACTGGTGGTGTTTGAGATTTATTTATTTATTTTAAATTTATCTTCCTTTCAAAATTGTTAAAATAGAAATAACCATCAATAATGAGAGTAAAAGTTTTTACTTTTATTTTTATTTTTATTCAAAACCATTGCTAGTGGTTTCTTGAGCAATTTTTTTATTTTTTATTTTTTGTCATTTAGACATGAAATAGGAGAATAACAATTAAGATGGTACCATAATGTTCACATATCTTTGTCACTAAATATCAATAGTGGAGATCGGAGAATGCTAAAAATAAAAGGTGTTGTGTATTGTTTGGAGGAAAATTAGCATCTTTAATGATTTGCAGTTTTTAGATATAATTATGTACATAATAGAACGGGGACAAAAATTTATATTGCAGATCCTAATTAATTGTTGTCTATTTTTTGTTTTATTTTATTTATTAATAGATCAAATAATTTTAAAACTTCCCTAAAAAATTTCTTCACAAAAAGTTTTTTCGAAAATTTCCAAATATGCTATGCTTTGCATCAACTTTAATTTGATTAGGTCAAATATTAGAAGTAAAGGTGATAGCATAATATCTTTGAGGAATTAGTCTGTGGACTTAGTCGCAGTAACTTTTTTGTTGTTGTTACTTTCCTAATAATATGCAGGAGATCATGGATAACTACTCTCCTCAACTAGCGGCTTTATAGGAGTAACCATTTGATTTATTTGCTTTATTTTCTCTTTCCAATTGTAGTTGGAAACTACACAAATGTTACTTTCCTTGTTCATAGTTGTGGTTATTCCACAAAAATAGGATAAATTTTGTTTTTAAAGGTTGCAAATGGATGAATAAAGCATCAAGAATTATTATAAAATATTTTCTCGTCTCCTCCTTCCCTACAACAACTCCTTATCAGTGGTATTAGAACCTGGTTGGCTTCAATGGGAACTCGTCAACAATTCAATGTTAAGTTTCACGATAAGGTACAAAATGTTAGTTATATGTCTTATAGCCAATTTAATTGGTTATATTTTGAAAATAATATTTCATATAATAAATATTTTATTATTAATAAAAGGTATTTATTTATGTTTTATATTCTATTGATTGAATCTTAATTAAAAGATAAAGACCATTAGACAATACTGTTTTACAAAATAAATTATAATGTGGTTATAATTATGAGTTTTATATTTGCATTAAAGTAATATCTCTAAATATTCTTGATCAATGTTCTTTTTATTATTAGACAATGATTAGAGCTATTGAGACTGATACATATTATGTTCTTTCCTTAGGGAAGCAGTTGTTCTCATAAACTGAGATATATGTGATATCTAGAACTAATATATATAGATGCTTATTATTTAAACAAGTCCACTGAATTAACCTGCATGAGAATTCCATATGAAGAGTTATCTGTGTCTATGAAATACTCAACTGATGGTTGTGTAAATGATCCTTTGACTTGAGATTATTGAGCTATCTTATATAGGGGTGATTATAGTTTGATTCTTCATTCACATTATTCATTAATGAATAATAAGCAATGATTGATTGGACATAGTAAGAATTGTATGGAGATACTTGTATAATTAAGAGAGGATTCATCACCTTACATAAATTAGAAAAAATATTTTAATTGTTCTCTACTAGTATTGATTAAGAAATCCTTGTGCAAGATAGAACGAAATTGGCAAATTAGATTTGGAATTTCATTCAAGTGATCAATGACTAAGATTAAGAGAACTAATATGATTTAATAAAGTAAAGCAAACACACTTCATGCCTAATTATTAAATCAGAACATTAATAATGAAGGAATATTAATTACAATGATAAATCATGTACTAAAAAGTTAAGTCAAACCACTTTGACTTTCCAAATATTTGAATAGTCTTGACATATTGCTAGACAATGTACTTGAGATTCAAATATTAATTAATTAATTTAATTTATATTTATTGTCAATATATTTAGAACCTAGAAAGTCACATACATAAAAATAGACATGAAAAAGTGAAAATGAGAAATCAAATGAAGAATGATTTGATTACAAATTAGTTTTGTAAAGTTAAGGATAAAATTATAATTTATATTTTATTACAATTTTACCAAGATTATTAATTATTGACTTAATTAATTTATGTCTAAAATTTATTACGATAAATTTTAGATTAAATAAATCAAATATTGTAATTATGATTTTTTTATTTAAATAGTTACATAAATAAATATAATTAATTAAATTAAAAAATCTATTAATATATGTATTACGATTTATTTATTTAAATTATTTAAATAAATAAATAAGCACATATATATTTTAGTTATAATTTATTTATAATCTAGGATTTTTCCTATATAAGGTTTAAGAAACGGTATAGATTGTAGAGCCGTTACTCATAGCCACAAACAAAACAGAGAGCATATGATAGCTAGCACCATCATACGTTTTAATCTCTCAATCATCTAAAATAGTTTTAGAGTTTTTTGGTTGTCCATTCGTGTGGATACTATTAGAGGTCGGACATTTGGACGACTTGTAGTTTGCGACAACCTAACCGCGTAGATCGAAGTTTTGAAAAATCTGCAAAAGAGGTATTCTTCTAAATAAATTTTTATTTCTTTATTCATTTAAACGGATCCCTGTTGGTATAATTATTTGTTAAAATTATATTATTCTGCTGCGTATATTTGATATTAAAACCCAACATAAGAAGCACTTGGTCAACATGAATCCATGTTAGACCAAATTCATTCAACTATGCAAACCTTGCTTTTTAAAGTTCAAACTCTTGAAATATCTCAACAAAATTCTAGCCACACTCATGGAGAAAATGAAAACCCCTTTGGGCAAAGGTCCCTAGAAAATACCTCTCACCAAGGAAACACTTACTATTTAGAAACTTAAGTTTTACTTCCCAAAGTTCAATGTTACAGATGCACAAGGTTGGGTATATAAAGTATTTCAAGTTCAAAGATATTATAGTTGATCAACAGGTTGACCTTGCCTCCTTTCACCTTGAAGGCATCGCCTTGGAGTGGCATAGATGATATGATAAATTTCAGGGCTCGTAATATGGAAGGAATTTACTAAGGCTCTTCTTATAAGGTTCGGTCCTACCGATAATGAAGATCCTTCAAAAGCAGTCACTCACCTTAGACAAATCTCTACGGTTTCTACTTATCAAGAAGAATAGTTTGCCTCAACCCTTTTTGGTGATATGTTTTATTGCAGGTCTTAAAGATGATATCCGATTAGACTAAAAAAATCAAACCTTGGCCTTTGATAGATGCCATTAGAGTAGCAAAATGATTGAAAAGAAGCTGAAATTACAAAAAAAAAAAAAAAATAAGTGGAAGGTGATTCCTTGGACCAGCAAGAGCAATGTGCAATTGAGCATTTTGGGACCTACACCTGTTGCTAAAACAGCAAAGAACCAACCCTCTTCCTCAAAATTTCCAACTAAGAGGCAAAGGAGAGAAGAGACAAAGTATTGTGTTATTATTGTAACAAGCGATAAAGCCCAGGCCATTGTTACCAAATGCCTCAACTCTTTGCCATCGAAGATAGTTCGGAGCCTGAAATCAAAGAGACTAACCCGCTTGAATTTACAGAAGTGGTACCGGACATATCACTGCATGCAATGTTTGGAACAGACCACCCTCAAACCTTACGGTTACAGGGAAAATTAAAGGTGTGAGACGTTGCTATTCTCATCAATAGCAACAGTACCCATAAATTTATGGATCAGAATTTTGTGGATTTATGTGGCTTAACTGTGACCTATTGTCCACCCCTCCAAATTGTCATTGCTAATAAAGAAAAAATAACTTGTCATGGAAGATGTCTCAACTTGTCATTGATCATTCAAGGATATCATATTACAACAGATTTTTTTGTTCTCCCAATTGCAACGTACCTGATTATTTTGGGAATTCAATGGTTGGCGACTCTCGAACCTGTAGAGATCGACTATGCTACTTTCACTATAGGGACCAGCATCGCACTTTTTATGGCATCAGAAGGAGAGATTTTGAGTCATTGCAAAGGAAGGAGCTCCATATGGTACATGAACCTATATATATATATATTTTGTAGATTGAAGCTTGCAGGACTCTTGTATCCTCTATCCATTCTAGAAATGGTTTGGACAGATGTATCAATTGATTTCATCAAAGGTCTACCTTCTTCCCATGGTTACTCAGTTATACCAGTAGTGGTTGATTGTCTCTCTAAGTACTGTCATCTCATTCCTTTGAGCCATCATTATACGACCATCACAGTTGTTACATAATTCATTAATCATATAGTCAAATTCCATGAGTTTCCACAGTCCATTATTAGTGATTGTGATAAATTTTTTAAAAGTTTATTTTAGTCTCACATATTTAAATTGTAGGGAACAGAACTCCAAATGAGCTCCAATTATTATCCCCAAAGTGTTGAGCATACCAAAGTTCTTAATAGAATTTTCAAAAAATATTTATGATGTTTCGCGGGAGAGTAGCCTCGAAAATGGAGTGTGTGGCTACCTTTGGGTTGAGTTGAGTTATAATATGAGTAAACATCCAACTACAAAAGTCTCTCCCTTGAAGTAGAGTATGGAAGATCACTGCCCATAGTAATTTCATACGTTCTAGGCACAACAAAGGTAGCTGCAGTGGATGCTTATCTTAAAGATTAGATCGTCTTCCTACGTGATTTGAAGAGAAACTTACAAGTTGTGCAAGAGTGAATGAAGTTCCAAACTGATAAACACAAAAGAGAGGTGGAATTTCAAGTAGGTGATTTTGTTTATTTGAAATCACAGCCTTGTCGATAGACCTTAGTTGCTTTTCACAGCTCTCTTAAGCTTTCTTCTCGTTTATATGGCCCCTTTGAAATATTGGAGAAGATAGGTTCTGTAACTTATCGTCTTTGTCTACTTGAAGATGCAAAACTACATAATGTTTTTCATGTCAGCCTCTTGCAAAAATATCTCGGCAACAAGCCACCTTCCACCTCTACTCTACCTCTTATCACTGATGATTTCGTAATTCTACCAATACCTGAGAAGATATTGGAGAAACGAGTTATTCAAAAAGGGTGGTATAGGCCAGTTAATAAAGTGCTTGTCAAATGGATTGATGCCTTAAAAGCGGATGCACCATGGGAAATCTCAGTCTATTTTTGAGGGCCTATTTGACTTTTGTCCTTTAGGACAAGGACTTTGCAGGGCGAATGGACTGAAAGCAAAATATCTTTGGGAACTGATTTATAGACTTGGTCTCAACCATCTTTTTTTTGTTATTACTTTCCTAATAATATGCAGAAGATCAAGCATAGCTACTCTCCTCAACTAGTAGCTTTGTAGGAGTAATGGCTTGATTTTTATACTTTATTTTCTCTTTCCAGTTATAGGTGGGAAATCCACCAATGTTACTTTTCTTGTTTATAACTGTGGTTGTTCCACAAAAATAGGATAAATTCTATATTTAAAGGTTGCCAATAGATGAATAAAGCATAAAGAATTATCAGAAATGTTTTCTCTTGTCTCCTTCCCACTGTAACTCCCTTAAATTCTTGTTATCAAAAGGATTCATATAGTCTACCTCCAACTAATTTGAGATTAAGCCTTAATTATTAATATTATTAATTAATATTTTCCTCATTCAAAAATTGAACAACAAAGAAATTCCCAACATATCATTGATAGACTCGAAATAGTGTACTCGCAGTGATAAAGAAATTGCTGAATATATTAAGAAGGTAGTGATCATTAACCTTTTCTCTAGAGAGAGTCTTTGATGTTATATATAGAAATTAAATTAGTTATATGAGAGATTCGGGAAGAGATATTAAGAGTACTGTCTCCCAATATCAAGTCTAAATCTTTCATTTACTATTTGGTCCTTTACCTATACTGTAATGCCCTGACTCCAACCACTAGAGGAATTGTCCACTTTGGATCAAGCCGGTTTCATCCCATACTAGATCGGCAAGACCCGCACGATTTTGTCCTGCAAGTGAAATGTAAACTTTTCAGGAGGTCACCTATCCTAAAATTTCTATCAAGAGAGCACGCTTAACCCTAAAGTTCTTCGAAGTCTCCAGCCATTTCACCAAAAGGCACCTCTGATGATTAATTACCCCCTTTTTGATATATGATCTGATTCATTCCTGTGTCTCGCATTTCACTGCCCTAACTAGCCTGCCATCTTAAAAGCTCGCTAGGAACCCATTCCTGTGTCCCGCATTTCACTGCTCTAATTAGCCTACCATCCCAGAAGCTCGCTAGGAACCCTCTCTACCTACTCTCTTATGATCGCTTTGCCAGATCGAGATGTCACAGGTCCACCAGCTTCCATGTGGTTCGTCCTCGAACCATATATCTATTGGAGGGAGCCAGGCTCTAATACCAAATAGTAACGCCCTAACTCCAACCACTAGAGGAATTGTCAGCTTTAGATCAAGCTAGTTCCACCCCGTATTAGATCGGCAAGACCCGCACGGCTTGGTCTCGCAAGTAAAATGAGAACTTCTTAGGAGGTCACCCATCTTAAGATTTCTAGCAAGCGAGCATGCTTAACTTGGAGTTCTTCCAACTCTCCAGCCATTCCATCAAAAGGCGCCTTCGATGATTAGTTTCCCCCTTTTTGATATATAAATTGATTCATTCCTGTGTTCTGCATTCCACTGCCTTAACTAGTCTGCCATCCTAGAAGCTCAACAGGAACCCTTTCTACCCGCCCTCTTAGGATCGCTTTTCCAGATCAGGATGTCACAGGCCCACCAGCTTCCATATGATTCGTCCTCGAACCATATATCTAGTGGAGAGGGTTAGGCTCTGATACCAAATTGTAACGCTCTGACTCCAACCATCAGAGAAATTGTCTGCTCAATTTATCACTTGACGTATATACATATACTCTCTTTTTATATATTATATACATAAATAATCATTTATAATAAATCATAAATACTCCAACTAAAATCTCATTTAAACTTTATTGTTGTATTTAATTTTTTATTTTAATTATGCATGTCGAAGAATCCATGCATTTTATATATAAAACTTTATTTTTAAAATAATTTGAGTTATATAGATTAAAATTTAAAAATATCATAATAAAACAATCTAAATTTTTATTTTTGAAACTTTTTCATTTGAAAGTTTAAATAACAATTTTAGACAAATGGTATTATAGAATATTATTATATTTAAAATAGTTAACTAATACCTTGTGAATTAATTTAATAAAATTTAATATAAATACATTTTGTATTGCTCAATCAAACCCTTAAACCACTCTAAACCATTAGAAATCAACGAAACCAAACAGGGAACCAAAAAGAAAAAAAAATCAGCATTTGATCGGACCGAACAACTAAATCGAACCGGGCCTAGAAAATTCCTAATCGACATTAGAGGAGATTGAACTTTTAGACAAAGGCCTCCTCTCTCTCCCTTATTCCTCATCTCGCGGGACCCCTCCTCCTTCCGCGATCTGATTTCCGGTCACCATCCGATGGTTTCCAGTCATCGGAAGACGCACCAGAATACGATGAGGAAGGGCCTGGTGTTTAATCGTCCGTTCAGCTTCTCTGCAGTGCGAATCGAAGCTTTCTTTCCCCTGCAGCGTCGCCACCTTCTTCTTCGAACGGACCTCCAGTAGCGGGAATCGAAGCTGTCTCCTTCGATAGTTCCCTCTTCCTCGACTCAGGCGAGCTGAAGCAGTTCCTGACGATCTCTCTCACTCAGGTTAGTTGGGAATCAATCCCTGCTACTCTTAGTTAACTTCTGTTGAATGATTTGGTTGATTGGATGGGATTTTGAAGAGATTTTAGCCTTAGGTTTCAATTTGATATAATTGGGAAAATGATAAATTTGTTATAAAATGAATAAATAAAAGTTATATTAGTAATCCTTACTAAATTTGGGACAACCTGAGGGCAACTCCTCCGGCCACCATAGATAGCGGCTCTGCCACTGGCTAGCGACGGTACTCGGTGATCAGAAAAGTTCACTGAAGTCAGAAATTTAGGTTTGTAGCATGGATTTCAAATATGCTTTTTGTTTTGCAACATGATCTCGTTTAATACTCAGATTGTAAACCGACATTTAATACTAGGCTTCGAAGCCGATAATGGCAAAAAGTGAGTAATTAAGAATTATATGATTTAATAAAGGTTTTAATTAGTTAGATAGCTGAATAATAAATCAAGAGTAGTGGGACATTTTAATAACCAGTTTAGGGCCTTAAAGAGCATTTAAGGATGGAATCATTTGTAAATTGTTGAGCATGAACTATGGTTCCATTGATAGTTGAGGAATGTAAATGAATAGCTTCAACTAAGGTTGGTTCTTTGATATATAAAATTAAAGGAGAATTCATATGGGAGCTATAATTTGAGTTTCTAGGTGATTGTGAGTGTCTATTGCTCATGTCATATTGTAGAAAAAAAAATATATATATATAAAAGATTCTTTATATTGGCAGTAGCTATTTAGCCATTAGCTTGAATTTTAGATAAGCAATGAAGGAAATGTATACTCTATGCTAAACTCTTGATAAGAAATTTTGATCTTTACCTTCTAATTGATATATAACCTGAATTCTTGTATAGAAATCGGTAGATTATTTGCTTAAACTACAAATGTTTGCAAAGAAATCAAGGATCTCTTGATTATGGCAGCAACTAACTTAATTATTTATATGAGTATATTTTTTTTAGAAGGAATGATATTACACAAAATAATTATGTTAAGGGATGAATTGATTATCATGTAAAACATGAATTTTGGTGGAATGTAATATTGCTATTTCAGGACGGGTGTTTGATTGGTTGATCGCCCAATGGATTGGCTGTGTGATTGATAATTGTTAAGTATATTTAACGGTGATGTTTAAACAAGTGATAGTTCAATTTTTAGGAGAGGTGTTGCCAAAATTTTGGCAAAATCTAATCTAGTTATAGCAGTTAGAGACGTAGATAATTTATTAGACTAATTCCTTATTCTTATTTTATAAGAATTCTTTACTTAATTCTTTCTCCGCTTTCAATTTTGTTTTCTTATAGATTGTCTGAACTTATCTATTACTTCTATGAGTCAGATTAAAATTAGAGTTTTCTCTCCTCTATTACTATAAATATTGCATTATTGTTTATATGATGCATAAAAACATTATTGTGATTCTTTATTTTATTATTGATTATCTATTCTTATGGCATAAACATTCATTACCTTTATATTTAATTATATATTTATTTTATGTGTATTTGTTCATGTGCATATCAAATGTTTAATTATTCACTGTGCTTGCATTTAAATGCAATGTTTGATTATTTGTATTGTGATATTGTCATGCATTGTTTGTGTGGAATTGAGATGGAGTGGGTTACTATAGATTTGTAAGGGCGTTCTTTGACACAATGAAACATGTATAGGGAGATCAGTGCACTCTCGTATGCATCTGATGATATATGATATGGAAACTCACAGGGTGGCTGCCTGTTAGCATGGGAAAGAAAAGAGTATAAAAAAATGAGAGGACTGCTCAATTGAGGATTAGATTGATTGCCTATGTATGGAGATCGACTCCCTGGTGCACACGTTTGACAGGGCGGGCCATGTGTGAAGATGGCTCGTCGAGGGGTTTTGGTGACGCCATTAATTAATTTCTACTTGTTTGATTATTTGAAGGTGTAATTATTTGTAGGTGTAATTATTTGTAGGTGTTGATGTTGTGTCATGCTTGACTGATTGTGTGTTCATTTTAGTATTTTAGGAAACATTTTGTGTAAATGTTTGTGTTATGCATTAATTATTATTCATTATAAAACATGTTCTTTTATTTAATTTTTCTAGGAAATAGATTCTTAATTGTCTCGGCTAAAGCTCTATTTCCTTCACCACAAAGCTAGATAATGTTAGCAATTATTTAAATTATGTAGCTATATGTACAAGAATTTATTTATATCAATCTGTTGGTGAACTAAACAGTTGTAGGATTATATAACTCTAATTATGTATTATTATTGGTATATACTATCATGAACTGATGAATGTTATAATTATTTATGTAAGTGTATTTATGAATCAGTTAGCCCACATTATAGATGTTATGCATTGTAAATAGGCCTAAGTCATGAATTAATTTGAGATATTGAAATTGGGTTAGGGAAATGCAATTATTTGACTTATATATAAATGATATGGGTCATTATTCCTAATACCTACTTGAAGTATTTGATTGCAGGTCGTGACACATAAGCAGTGACACATAAGCAGGTTAAGTGGGTGATATATAAGTCAAAATGACCCACTTAACATATTTATGATATTAGACAGATTATATAGGTCGTGTATGAGTCAGCACGACCTACTTAACTTATTTATGATATTAAGTGGATTACATGTGTTGTGTTTGTGTCATCTATCTAATCTTAATGTTGTGTTTGTATTGATAAATTTGACACGATTATTAAATGTGTTGTGTTTGTGTTGACTCTAATCGTGTCATGTGTTAAGCGAATTCATAATGAATCTGATAAGCTGATCCATTTTGACACTTCTAATAATTTTGTTATTTTTGAATCATGTTATAAAAAATCATTTTATCTTTTAATCACATCACGGGGATTTTAAAACTAATAAAAATAAAAATTAAGGCATTTAAATAATTTTTGGAAAAAGAGCAACCAAAGCCAAGGGCATAAGTGAAATTTACTTTTAATTGAAAATCGCTTTTTTCTTTTATATTTATTTTATTATTATTATTATTTAATTATATATCAGCATTTAACCGGCAATTGACTCGAAAAGAAATGGTAGAAGGATTTGTTTGTTATTTCATGATGACAATTAAGCAATAGATACTATAATTTAGGAACTACTATAAGTGAAAATAAGCCGTGTCGGGCCATTGAAAAAGTAAACAACTGATCAAGAAGTTACCAGAATTTAATATAAAATAATAGTATTCAGTAGAAATGCTAAAATCTGTCTTTAGACCTATCTCATTATAAATATAAATTAGTACTTAATAATAATAATTGGATTTTAATTTTTCATTTATGGTAACTAATTTAATATCATTATTTTGAAATTTATTATTCTAAACATGTAAATTGCGTTGAACCTTATAATTGTATAGGGAGCAAATTCTACCACATCATTTACTCCAGATAACTTGTTAAAAGAATTGAATTTGATCAATTAAATTACTAAAAAAATATAAAATTAATGAAAAAATAAAGTGAAAGGGTTACCTTGTAAATAGCATCCCAGGGAAGGCAACCTAAAAGGTCAACTAAGAATCGAGATTTCAAATACCTAAAAAAAAGAAAATATTAAAATAATTAATGATAAAATAATATTTATATATAAAGTGAATCTTGTAGTAGACAGATAAAAAGAGGAGGCAAACCTAATGGCGATGAGATTTGGATTGTAGACGAAGCGGTAGGAGTGGAGGTCGCGATAAGCAACAAAGAAATGAACAACAATGTCTATAAGAAAAGCGATCTGACCAGCAATGTCTAGCAAGAAAAGGTTCTCTGGAAGTCCTCTAAAGAACCCAAACTCTAGTGGAGTGAAGAAGGATGAATATATCGCCCATATCAGTATGAAATGTGTCCATGCTGTATGCCACCTGGATATCATCCGTCAACCTCGTTTTTCCATATATAATTTGCTTATATGACTGAATTTATACATTTACCTTTGTTTGGAACAAATGAATTTCACTAAAATACATAGTTAAAGTTAAATTTTTATAATCAACAACGAAAAAATTGGTTATAACTTAATCCTAAATAGAGATGAGATGACATTTACCAGTTATCAGGACGGATAATAAAGCGATTGGAACCTGAAGCTGCTCTGCTGCTGCTGCTTCCATCTCTAACAATCTCTCTTCCAATTCCACTAAGAGACTCATTTCTGAGCAACCCCAAAATCCTTTTCAATGACGGTTTATTATTAGTTTTCTCTTTATCTGATTCATCTCCTCTTCGACTTCTCTCTCCTTCCATCATCTTCGTCGTCTCCCACCCAACCAACTATGATTTTCAGATTAGTGGAAGTGATGGTAAATTATAAGCTGAAGGCCAAAGATACTTTTTATTTATGACAAAAGAAAAAGGAATATATTACCTTTTGACAATGGTGAGAGACATTTTCATCTTTTCATATTCCATGTAACGTTGGAATTTACTACAGTATAACGATTTGGTGCCCCAAAGAGAATCTCTGTGCCTTCGTTAGCAAGAACGACAAAGACAATAATGTGGAACAGAAGCCATACACGTATTCGTAAATAATTGATCGTTTCAGCTGTTCAAAGCTTTTTTCTTTTCTGTTTTTCAAACGAATTCTAAAAAATTTACTGGTGATGGAACTGCTAGTTTATATTCAATATGATTGAAAATTAATTTTGAAATTTAAACTCAATTTTTAAAATTTGTTATACTTATTGTTCCTTGTGAAGTACAAGTTGATTGGGGTTTAGCAAGCTAAAGACCAAATGGCTTGAAGAGAGGCTGGCTAGTTGATGATTTTGAGTGCGAGCAGGGGTACATACTTGTGTTGTGGGCATTCCGATGCTTAGGGCAGAATGAGTGTAAGAGAGTTTTCAAAATAATCAAAGATTAATTATGTATACATACATATACGAATGACATTGGAGTCCTTTATATAAAGTTTGAGAAGACTCTTTATCAATGTATGGTTAGAGAATAGTCTTCTAGAAGCTGTGAGACTGTAGGTACGTAGTCACAATTTGACTCCTAAATATGATCCAAACCAGCTACAATTTGGACATGCCCAGTAGTTTGGTCAAGGATTGAGCTACGGATGATAGTGTAGGTCACTATTTTTAGTATGGCTAGTAGTAGGCATGGCAATTTTCTGGCTTTTAGAGCTGGAACCGTTGGTTTGGAATCGGTTGAATTATAACTAGAATCATTAGTTTGGAATCAGTGGAAACCAAAACTGTAACTGTGCGAACCCAAAATAATTTGAATTGAAATCGAACTCGGGGCTTGCTGTTCGATTTTGATTCCAAATTTTGTGAAAATGTGATCCATCAGTTCTAAGAATCAGCTGAAATTGAGGATTTTTTTAATCGATTAAAACCGACAGTTCTACCAAAAATTTTTTATTTTTTTTTAAAATTTTGTGAAATCTCCAAATTAACCATCCTAACAGCTGCATAACGGCTAACTTTAAGAGTATTTCTAGAAAGTTGATTTTTTTTTATTTACTCTAAGTACCCACTATTTTCATTTAACCTCACTCAAAATTATTTATCTTTACTACTCTCTACCATCCAATTTTTCTAAACTCTCTCATTTATAATTGTCCAAATTATTGTCAAATAATTTCTCTAAAATTCAATATCTTAAATATTGTCTAAGCTCTATTTTTTCATTTTTTAGTTCGATTTTGGTTCCACATTTTTTAGGATCACAACTGTCAATTTTGAAATGAAACCCACGGTTCCGAAATCATGACCACCTTAAGTAGAATATGTTATATCTTTAGACCAATATGAGGATTGCCTCCTTTAGAGTGCAAACTTAGTTCGATCTATCATATTTAACGGCAAATAGAATCATTTTTCAATTGCGTTAAATTAGTTCTCCACATTATTGAAAATAACTAGTCATTAATTGAAAATAACTAATCGTTATTCTGCGGTTCATATGTGAGAATATATATAGATAAATGATAGAATCATAAAATAGGAAAAAAAAATTCAAATAAGATGTAGATATATATAATATAGGTACATATAATATTTTCAAATAAATATTAATATTTATAAAATTATTCAATATACTCTTATAATATTTAAATAATACAACTTTTTTAAATTTAAATATTCAGAATAACATTTTAAATATAAATGTTTGAATATTTGAATATTAATATTTAATTTAAAAATACCTACAATCAAACATAAAAAAAGAAAAGTTAAAAGTTTTAATATAGATATATATAATTTACTTTTCATAAGCCTTCATTAAATGATTAAAATATAAATTTATATTTATATTTACTATTGGGGTTAATTTTTGGATTAATTTTATGTGTTGTATATTTGATGATTTTATAATTCAGTTTTAGATTTGATATTTTTTTTAATATATACACGTAAAATTAAAAATGGCTTAATTATACATTTAAAAAGTTTCATTTTTTGAAAAAAAAAAATTAAAATCATAATGATTTGTAGACATTAAGAAAAAAAAAATACAAAAATACAAATTGTATTTCTAAAGAAAATGATACAATTTTTAGTGTAAAATCTTCTATTATGATGAACATTATCTTCTGATTCTTTTCTTTGTTACTGCGAAGTGATTCAAAAGTCAAAGGAACTTGATCTTAAATACGATTCAACAGCTGAAAAACTTGATGTTGAATTAATGTATAACAAACTTTAAAGAATTCAACAGTCGAAAATCTTAAATTTGCTTTTTCCATTTTGCGTGTGTTGCTCTTGCTTGCTTGGAATTCACCAAGTAAAATATGTGGAGATTTGTTAGCAAGTAACAAACTCATACACATCTTAAGAATATGCATGGATGATAAAGGCCACGTATATAACAAGTGGCAATCTTTTTTTTCCAAACCTGATGATATGAATTTCACCCTCCTCCTTTTTTTTATATATTTTAATTTTTATGTCTTGGTGTTTTTGTTTGCAATAATTATATGTTGATCCGTTTGCTTGACTTGGAATGAACTCAGACAATTCATATCACATGCATAAGGACTTGAATTTCCATCATATCTTTTAATTTCTAGCTTTGCTCGTGGAATGTCATGGCTCAAACCATGGGTCGGACTGACACTAAGATTTGGGTAAATTTAAGATCTCCAAAATCAGTAGTAAGCTTAAATCACTTCAAAATCTATCTCCATTAATATCTAACTTTGGAAATAATAAGCCTATATTATGACACAATCTAACAACCAATCGATAATAATCTTAGCCCAACTTTAATATCACATTTGATTCACAGCTCGGGCTTATATTCATTGAATTATACAATTAATACACAATTCATCGGTCATAATATGATCAAACTTTTCCTGTCATAATTTCTCCAAATTTCAGAAAATACTCCACAGGTTATTTATTAGTATACAATAATTTTACATATTCGAATATCAATTTATTATCATAACTGCGGAACCAAATAAAAATACCCAAAGTTTTCGAGTGTCTCGCATGGTTTACTTACTAACGTTTCCAAGTTGGCAATATATACTGTATCTCTACGGAGAAAGAAGCAAAGTAATTATTAACCAGCGATATTTCTATTTTCTGAAAAAGTTTATGGAAGGAGGGAGTAAATTTCACCAAACTCAGTGAATAATAATAAATAATGCATGACCAGACAATCACGCAAAATGCATCTCTAATCACAGAATTTATCACGCTAACAGTCATGCAAATGTTACAATATCAGCATTTACAATTATTTCATCTTTAAATAATCAATCACGTAGAAATTAGTCTGTAGTGTCACCATAGCCCCTGATAAGTTGTCTTCTCACATAACTCATCTTCACATATGTGTGTACCAGGGAGTCAATCTCTATACCTGGCCGACTGATCCAATTCTCGCTTGACTAGTCCTCTTTTTTTTTTTGTTCACTTTTCTTTTCATACCACCAGGAGATTAACTTGTAGTTCATATAACATCATTATACATCATCAAATGCACACGGGGACACAAGTACTTTTTTCATACATGGCCGACGGTTCTAAACCACTTTCACAAATTCATGACCAACGGTCTTAGATTGCTTTCACAACTTTCATATTATATGGCTAATGGTCTCATACCGCTTTCACAATATATGGTTTCCCACTTCATCCTAACTCTACTCAATCGAGGCAATTCACAACACATCATGTTTCATCAACAATCTATATAATAAAAATGCATCAGATCAATCATCATAATGCAACCATGATTATATAATAATCCAAAATGATATTTATATATATAATCAATTGACGATATATGTATGTATATATATGTCCAAAACGATATACCAATTAAATTATGATAACATGAGAATGCATGTCATGCATCATTTATTATTATTTACAGTGATTATAGGATATTCATATCCTAGTTTCAATCATATTTTGAAGAGGCAGTGGACGAGCCTAAATGATCTAGAAATTTAAAAAATATCAAAGGACTCATCACATAACTACTCAGCTTGAAATAATAATAAAAAATTAATGTAACAAGCTACGCTCTATCCTCTCTATTAAGCCCAACATAACTTCAGCACCACTTAATTGCTAAATATCAATCAATTCAATTTCTCGTTACAATATTTAAAATAATCTAAATTTATCACCAATATAATATAATCAATAACATTCTCATTTTGTATAAATATACTCCAATAATATTTTTCTAATTTAATTTAATTACAGTCTCCAAACATCTAAAAAGTATCTAACTTAATACTTTAATTAATCTTTAATAAGAACGAAATATATTTATTCATCAAATGACTTAGTTAAATAATTCTAACAATCTTAAAAATATATATTCATATTTCTATTCAAGTAGCTAACAATAATTCTTTGATATTGTATTTTTCTTTTTATTTAATATTCAATTTATTTAAATCAAATACACTACTACTTTATCATTAAATCCGCAATGCCATGTCAATTAATATCCAAATATCCCTTTTATGTTTATATCCTAATATCCCACACTAAATTTTTTAATTAAACTAATTATAAACTAAATTATTTTTATTAATTAAATTCTTTCTGCCTAATCAAATGTTCACTAACTTCATAAAATAAATTAACAATCTCTAATAATTCAACTAATTGAATTTTTTTCTAAATTTTATTACAAAAATATCCTATTTCAAATTTTATTCTCATCCTACAATTTATTTTGAACTCATCAACTACTAAATCCAACATGACATCACTTAATATCACAATCAATAAATCAATCCCAACAATCAACTGATTTCTTCAAAAAATTAAAATTCGAGAAATAAGTTGAAAATTTATAGGGATATTTTTAATATCCTCAATCAGACAATAAAGTCCCAAAAATCACAAATCAATGGCTGAGATGCTGAGTTCAGGCGCTGCAGCTGTGGCTGGTGGACTGAGGTGGCGCGGAAGAGAGAGAGCAGCGCCGAAGCCGCTGCTGGTGGCCGGCGGTGACGCTGCTGAAGGAAGGGCAGAGGCTCAAGGCGGCGCGACGTGAGGAGATGCAACCATTCGTCGGAAGTCGATCGCGCGAAGGAGAAAGAGAGAATCGCTGGTGTCGTCGTCCCCGTGAGGTGCTACTGGATCTGGCGACGGCGTGGCTAGTGCAGGGAGAGAGAGACGGCAGTGAGAGAGAGAGGCGGTGTGAAAGAGAGAAAGAGGGTGGAGAGAGGGAGTGTCGTGGAGAAGAAAGGGAAGAGAAGGAAAAGAAAGAAAGAAAAGAAAGAAAAAGGAAAATAAAATAAAATAAAAATGGAACTTTCCAGATTATGTTGGACCATGCTGGTTCGATTCGAACCGGTTTGGTCCGGTTCAATAAATTTCACTTGGTTTTTAATCGGTTTTCAACAAAATCGAATGGATTTACGGTCTGACTAATTTATACTTTGCTTAAATTTATTGGCCAAAATTTTAGAACTAAATTTAAATAATTTTTTTTGAAATTAAATTTTATAGGTATTTTATGTAAAAAATTCCCTGAATGCAAATTTGATGACATGCCTCCAACCCTTTTTATTTATCTTGTCTACATGTATGGCCTAATAATTTTAGCAAAATAAATTTTTAGTCAATTATTTTGCTAAAATTTTATTTTCTTGTCTTTATCTTTTTTGAATTGTTGTCGATTATGAAATATTTTTTATTGAAAATTTAGGGTTGTTAACTTGATATAACTTTGAATTGAATCTTTTTTTAGCAGTCTCTATAACACCCTGATTTTCGAAAAACTAAAGAGAACTTATAACACAATTCTAACCTACTTTTTCATAATTTTAATGTGATTTTACTCTCTATTATTGTATATTTAAATTTGATTAATTGGTGTTTATTATTAATTAATAGTATTTTATTATTAAAATACAAGACAGTATTATCATTGGTAATTTTATGTCAAAATAAGAATTTTTAATAAATACTATTATTATTTATTATCTAAAGTGTGTATTTATTAAAAAGCAAAATTTATAATGTATCCTTCTTGGGTTGATGCTTTGTCTAGGGTCCCTTCCCTTATTGATTTCTTTTCTTCACATATGATTTCTCTATGACTTTTGATTCTCTGTGTCTCATTAATGCTATTACTAACCCATTCACAAATCTGCAGTTTTACCTACAAACCTTATTCTGAGTTTTTTTTAGTTTTTAGTCTTTCCTCCATTATGACAATAGTTAACTCAGTCATAAATAAGAATCAGTTCACTAAACGAGAACATGAAAGTGGCCCGATCCTTGTTTTGTTCAAAAATGAAAAATGAGAGCGTTAATAACCAAAATGTACTTGTTGGAAAAGTGATTGCCATGAGGAAATTCAGTTCAAAGGTGGTCAAGGAAGTTATGATCAAATCATGGAAATGCAAAGGTACATTCTCAATCTATGCCAGAGGAATTAATACTTTCGTGTTTACTTTTCAGAATAGGGAATATGTTCAAAAAGTCCTTTCAGGAAGACCATGGTCTATTCACAACCAACACCTGGTCCTTCAGGAGTGGCCTCCAGAGAAAGCATTTGATGATATAGAGTTCATGATATATCCTTTCTAGGTTCGAGCTTATGGTCTACCTCCAAATCAAATTAACAATACCAATACAAATATGATAGGCCAACTATTTGGAGGTTTGATAGAAGTAGATTTGAAGCTGAATGAAGCTGGGGTATGGCAAAATACTTAAGACTAAAAGTTAATGTGAATGTGAATCAACCATTGTTGCTAGGATTTAATAATAAAAAAGCAAATGGAGACCTACAGTAGGTGAACTTTTGCTATGAAAAAATGCCAGATACTTGTTATTATTGTGGTCAAATGGGTCATATAATTTGAGCTTGCAATGCTAAATGGAAGGATGAACGTCAAGGACAATCTGGTGAGTCACAATTGAAATATGGGCCTTTTCTTAGAGCAATTCCAACAGCCAATCGTTCTAAGCAAAAGGAGGAGATAGATGAGAAGCTGGGTCAACTGGTGCATCATTAATTAGGGTTTCATGCCCAACAACTTCTACAGGAAAGAGATGAGTTGATGTAAGCAAGGTATGTTCCAAAGAACGGCTCTATCACACAGTCTAATCAATTAAATGCGCCTCCTAGAAATGAAGTTACGCATCAGAAATAAGAATTGATTAAAAATTCAAATGAAGGTAACTGTAATCTCTCTTCCACTAAGGAATTGACATGTGGAGATCTGAATATCTCTTGTTGTAACACCCACCGCCCAATCCCAGAGGACTAAACGAGGAATGCCACATTCGGTGCCGGAGCACCGTCTTATCTTACTTAATAATCTAATAATATATTATAAGTGGCTAAGTTTTCATAAGGAGACAAATAATTAAAATTTAAAAATAAAAGTTTTAGAAAAATTCCTATGAAAAATTTGCAAGAGTTTCTCTTAAAAATCAACTTGCCACATAAAGAAAACATATACACCTCTAATATTTACTCCTCCAAACCCCAAACTCCAAATCAATATTATAAGTCATGAAACACTTCTAAATAATCACATCAACCAACTTAGATTCTATCATAACATGACATCATCAATTCAAGAAGTAATTGCTAATAATTATTCACTTAAATTTCACATGAAGATAAGACATTTCAATTAATCTCAAAACTCATTAATTTACAATTCAATACTTATAACCTCAATTTTTTACAATATTTCTATACATGCCATAATTTACATTTTAATATATGTCCTCTCCCAAAATTAAGCTTCTTCTCCGATGCTACACCTCTGATCTTCAAGTAGCACCCATCGCTTTTACTTGCGTGTGATAAAAATCAATGCGCTAAGTATATCACTCAGTGCTGCTAAATTATTTATTTACAAATAATAAAGGTCGCCTAAGCAACAAACTTAAAATATAATATAAAATACTTAAATCAAGTATAAAATAAATATTCAAGACATACAAATCAAATTAAAATATTTCGAAAGTCAGTAAGAGATTCATTCTTAAAAACAAATTTTGAGTTTAGCAAATGTAAGAAAAAATTCCATAATTTAAAATCTTTAAATCGGATATAAAAATATCGAAAACGTATAAATTGAGTGAAAATACTCCGAAAGTCATAAGTAAATTCATACTTAAAAATAAATTCATAATTCAACCAATATAAGAAAAACTCTGTAAATACAAATATGTTCCCATTTTTCTTTTACAACATAATAGAATTATTCTTAGTTAAGGGCTCATACGTATTCTGGAGAAATATAACCAAATTTAGTTACGTATATATCAGAACAGAATGTGGCCTGTGAAAGCACCACCAGAGTGTGGCCTCTGAAAGCGCCACCAAAATGTGGTCTGTGAAAGCACCATCAGAATATAAGCGCGTCCACTTACTCAGAATGGCATCCACAGCCTAGTATATGATCATATCTTCCACATAACAGAATGGTATCAAAGCCGAGTATGCTCAATAATCGGAATAACTTCATTTTAGTACATTTCAACCACACATACTTGAGCCCAAAATCATATAATTCCATCTTAAATCATCATATTTGTTATAAACCATTTCATAATAAAAAATTTCATAACTTAACATATTTTCCACAAAAATTTCATAAACTTACTGTGAACACTCAATTTTTTCAGGCTCAAAAGCCTATTTTCCCGGACTGCAAACAGCCCGGCCGGACCAAAGGCCATCTTGGAAGTTCATCAGAAATATACCAATATGGTACTTGAAACGTCCGAAAAATTACGAGGAT
>CANUEP010081452.1:0-11668 GCA_947857235.1 Jatropha podagrica | reverse complement strand
TTTGTATTTTAATCTGCTTAAGATTCACATTTCACAAAAATAACACAATCCATCCATCGGGCCATTCCAGAATATTTTCTCAACCTCCATACTCAATGTTCTCAATTAAAATTCTAGTATTAAATTCAATTCATATTTATTCTTTAACTGTCTCTATTTTGAATTTCCACAATTAACCAATTATTGTCATTTTCAATTAATAATATCCATAATTTGATTAACTTCATTAATAAATTGAGAATCCAATTCATGCTATCTTTCGTTTAATTTATTAATTGCAATAAAAACAATATAGGTAATTCAAGTAAATAAATTTTTTAATCGCAATTACTTTAAAATTTAATAATTGAATTTAAAGTATATCGATCCAAATCGAACCTTGGATTCAATTTTAGTGCGCGAAATGCAGTATTCTGCCTCCTGGGTGTCTCGCCAGACTGCCGCCAACTGGTCACCGGACCACCGTCATCGCCACCATGCACTATGGTCGGGAAATCGTGACTGCCCAAAATTTCTCAAGTGTACCACCAATCGACTCGGTTTTTCACGAGGAGTTCAAATCCATCCTCAAATCGCTGAGCCAGTGAGTCTTTTTGCCAGAAACAGCCTCGACAGCCACCTTGAGGCTGCCGTTCATGGCGAATTCGTCATGCTAACCCAAACGCCGAAACTGAGATCGAGGAAGTGATCGCATGAAGGAGTAGAAGCAATCGACACCCTTCCTTCAAGCTGCAGCCAACGGAATCGCGTGGATAGCCAAAAATCCTCCATCGCATGATGTTGGTTTTCCAGTCGCGATATGTTCTCAATTTAGGCCTCAATCTCGTCAACTAAGGCCATCCACGAGCTCCTCTTGTTGAGCTCTTGCGTTCAGTGTGATCATCCGTCAGCTTGGGTCGCCGGAGGTGAAGAAATGGCAATGGCAGTGAGGGAGGAGGTATCTGGGAGAGAGAGGGTACCGATTGATGGAGAAAGGGGAAGGGGAATTTTTGACCGATATGGTCCAATTCTTACTTTTATCTAATTAGTTTCGGTTCGATTTGAATCGATTTAGTCTAACCCAATAATTTAGCCCGATTTACATTTAATTCAAGGATTTTCAGTCGAGTTAGACTCTTTAAATTTGGCCTTTGGGTATCGATTTGCGGCATAAAATATTATTTTTCGCTAAATATCATTGGTTACAATTCATAATAAAATTTTAAATGAAAATTCTTTGAAAATAATTTAACGGGTCATTTCAATGTCTTCGAAAGTAATATGGCCAACCATCACTACATCAAGTTCTTCTTCCTTAGATTGATTAGAGACCTAGCCAATTATAACTACGGTATGGGGTTTTGCTTTCAATGTGGACTGTGGTCACCACCCACTTAGTTTTTCTTTTCATTTCAGAGGGGATGTTGTTGCTCAAGTCATATTCTATACCAACAGCAAATTGCTTCTTCTCGTTCTTCTTTCCTTTAGTTGGCTTTAAAATCCCAAGTCTTTAGTGAATGGAAGTTTTATTGCTTTCAATGTTTGCACCCTCTGGAGTTCCAATTCAATCGAAGATCGAAGTACAATTTGAAGAAACTCCTAATCAACTGAAAACAAAAGGTCTTGAAACCTCGCTTTTTGTCTCCTCTAGTTCTTCAATAGAAATGTGATTAGAGGCTTCTCTTTTGGTTTTCAAGCGTAAAGGAGCAGGAGCTTGATATCCTAGGCCAATTTTAGACCCCTAATCAACAATATTCTTCTCCTTCCGTACTTTGCAAATCCCATTTGATAATTGCTCACTATCACCATTCTTGAAATCCTTTGTCAATTTGGTCATATCAATAGAACCATACTAAGATTTAGCCAATAGTTTATAAACATTGGGGTCAAAATCACTTGTTCTTTTGGCTGGCAATACTCCAAACTCAACTATTGGGCTCTTAGAAGGCCTTGCAAAACCCTTTAACGGTGACTTAAAAACCTCAGACCAAACAAGACTAGTGACCGGAAGAGTCAAATCTTTCAAGCCTTGTATGATATCTTCTAGATTTGAGGAAGAAGATTGATCATCTTTACCTTTGGAGACATATACAAAATGAAGCTTCATTTTTCTATCAACCGTTTGACTTGTCTTTGCTAAGGCAACCTCCTTACTTTCTTCTGTTGAGGAAGATTCCCCTTCTTTTGTATTCTTTGCAGGAGCCTTTACATCAACGTCCTGAAAAGCTGGTTGAATTTCCTCAATCGAAAATTCCTCAAAGTAGAACTTTGCATTGACGAAATATGATTCAGCTTCAGTAAACAACTTCCAATCAGCTATGGCTGTTCTTATTTTTCTATCTTTTGAGTATTTGAAACATTGATGGTCAGTCGAAGGCATCACCTTATTCCCATGAATCCATGGATGCCCCAATAGTATATTATAAGTCATTCTTGCATCAATCACATGCAGAAGAACATTTGACTCCATCTCATCAATATGCAATTGGAGCTGAATTCTACCAACAGCCCTTTTCCCATTCTGGTTGAAGCCATGTATCATCAATCGACTTTGCTTCAATTCATCCATAGGTATGCCAAGTTCCTTAAAGGTCTTGAGAGGCATAATGTTGACGGTTGAACCTAGATCAAGTAAGATTCGATTTATCTTTCTTTCACAGATATAACCTATAATAAACAAAGGATGATTATGGGGTTTATCACCAAGCACTCGATCTTCATCAGTAAAGGTGATCTTTTCCATAGCAGTATAGTAAGCCTTTGCTTCCTGAGTCTCCTTATCTCTATATTGTTTTAGCTCTCCTTCAATATGACAGCATGGAAAAGAAAGCTTAGCACCCATTAATTCCTTTAGCATGTAGTCTGCGAAAGTAATTGGTTGCCTGGGCTTTTATTTTATGCAATCTTCTGCCTGTGATTTGTAGATCTTTTTTGGCTTTCGACACTTTGATTGAATCATTGAGCAAGTCAGTTGTGTTGACTTAACAAGTTTCTTCAACACCTTATTCCTCTTTGGAGCCTCCTTGGATGGAAGTGGGTTTCTCTTTCTACTTCTTCTATGAGTAACCAAAGTCCATCCTTCATCTTCTAGTTGATTTTTAGCAAGCTCATTGCCCCCAGCAATGCTCCCATCCTCTCATAGCAAGCTGAATTTATTTGGCAAAGAAGTTTGGTCTGGAATAGACACCTCCACTTGAACCAAGTCCAAAGAGCCAAACCTTATTATTTCTCTTCTTGTTGAGATTAGCGATTCATCAACCACTATTGTTATCACATTGGTAGTCACTTCCTCCTCATCGAAATTGATGACACCATTTTTCTAGAGCTCCATGATTTTATCTTTTAAGACAAAGCACTTTCCAACTGGATGACTAATTAGTCTATGATACTTGCAATAATTTGAATCTAAATCTAATCTTTACTAATAGGGTTTGATTAATATAAGTCAGTTTCAAGTCTGCCTTCTGCTAGAAAGCTCACTACACGCCACGTCCCACCGTCTCCGACATGGACCTGGTGAAATTGAATTCTCCGTGACAAGAACCTTTGGAGAAGATGTTCCAAACTCTTAATTCCAAAGACCAGAAGACTGAACAGCCTACCTTGCTTTCTTCTCTAGTAGATGAAGCTTGGCACCTTTGCTTTGTACTCACACTCGCACAAACCGATAGTTTCATCCACTTGATTTTCTTCCTTCGGGCGCTTCATCACTGGTAGTTGGATGAGTTTAGCTTTAAGCAGTTCATCCAACATGTCTGAACCATCAGAATCAGAAAAGGAATAGCTCTTTTCCTACCTCTCCTTCAATGTAACCTTTTTTCTTTCTATGGGTTGAAAAGGAGTACCCTTCACATGTTGCTTCTTCTCAGTCTTAGGCTGCAACTTGATTGGCTTTGTTGTCACAGCCATAGACTGCTTACTTTCCAACTTAACGAGTGTTTTAGCGAATATTCGCTTACAGCTTATCTTTACCCTTTCTTGGTTCTTGAACTGGGAAATTTTGATTCCCTTGATCAGAAATACTAAGCTCCGTGTCATGAGCCCGGGTAGCCTACTCTTCAAAAGTATGAGGCTTGATCCCTTGCAAGATATAGCGTAAGCCCCAATGCATGCCCTTGATGCACATATCAATTGCTGAAGATTCTGATAGTCGATCTTTGCAATTCAGACTGAGACTTCTCCATCTTTCAATGTAGTCAGTAACAGATTCCTCTTTCCACTGATGAGTAGTTGTGAGTTCAATCATGCTAACTACACGCTTGGTGCTATAAAAGCAATTGAGGAATTCCCGCTCCAGTTGTTCCCAACTATCAATGGAACAAGGCTTGACATCCATGTACCAATCAAAGGCATTTCCTTTCAAGGACTAAATGAATTATTTGATGAGTAGATCACTGTCTATGCCAGCATTATTGCAAGTTTCTAAAAGTGGGCTACGTGCTGTCTTGGATTTCCTTTTCCATCAAATTATTGAAACTTGGGAGGTTGGTAATTCGATGGCATCCTCATCATGTCGATCCTAAAAGTTTATGGCTTTGAGTAGGTGTAAGAAGGCCGCATCATAGCCTCCAACTGATCTTTCAGGGCTTCTTTAATCAACTCCTTCAGTTGAATAGTTGAGATCGAGCCGTCAGTAGCAAATTTAAGTCCTTTTCTAGGGTCTCCTTTGATTGCGTCTCTTTTAGTGGTATAAACCCCTTTGATGTGGATTCATCCTTTTCCAATCCAATCAAGTTATCCAACCTGTTCATGAGATAAGCAATTTGGCTATCTTGCTCCTGAAGAGCATGATTGAGAGAGCTTCTAGTTGCAACTTTAGAGCGTCCAACTCTTCTACTAATGTAGTTCCAGTCATCATAACAGACATGACATCAGAAGAGTCTATTGTTGAAGCAGTCGACTGCTTTTGGGAAGCACCTTTCTTAGTTGACTCCACCCAAATTGGCAAAGTAAGAACAGTTTGTTAAGGAAGAGGAGTCGTCTTTGCATAAATTTCTATGACAGACTTTGTCTTGATATTTTCATTAGGACTCGAGTCAATAGTAGATCTGACATTAAGAAAATTTGAAGCGCTCGTTTGGGTGGCCTTCGAGGTGACAGTGATCCTTCTTGGTGCCATCGAATCTTTTGGCTGATTTATCAAAATTTCGAGAATTGCAAAGTGAAGAGATGCGAGGTAGAGATGGTCCCACTAAGCATGCCAGAAATCAGCATGCATAAAATTTGTTCCTGAAAATTAAGAAACAAAAAATACAAATTGTATTTATAAAGAAGTGGATACAATCTCTAGTGTGAAATCTTCAAATACAGTGAAGATTATCCTCTGATTCTTCTCTTTATTGTTGTGAGGATGATTCAAGGGTCGAGAGACTTGATCTTGAACACAATTCAATGGCCGAAAGACTTGATGTTGAATTGATGTAGAACTAACTTTAGACAATTCAAGGGTCGAAAAGACTTGATCTTAAATTGACGCAGAATGAAATTTGATTCTTTAAATTTGGGAGAGAACTTTTGCAGTCTTGAGTTTGATAGAGCTTTGGGGCTTCTTTTCTGCCTTTTTCTCTACGAGTCTGTATGTATGTCTGTATGTGAAGAGAGACCTCCTATTTATAGAGATTTGAGGGAGTCTCCTTGCCAAGTATGTAATTTGATTGGTTCACTTGGCAAGCTCTCATTGGCTACTACTGCATCACCTAACTTATGTAGAGTTCGTCAAGATTTAATTTTATTGGTCCATTTGGCTAATTTTTATTGGGCATTACTACAGTAAATAATATTTATCCAATAATTTTATTTTAATAACCATTATTTGGATTGGTTATTAAAATAAATTATTTAATTTAACTAACCAATTATTTAATTGGCTAATTAAATAATTAAGTTAATAATTAAATTAACTTAAATAAAATTTAGTTGTCTACAATGTTCCAAAAGTATGAGATAAGCGGGTAGCCCAATTTGTGGGTGCGGTCACAACAATAATAAAAATACATTTTGCTTTTCCTCTCATGAAAATTCCATATTTTTTTGTGCCAATGAACAAGAAAAAAGGAAAAAATCAAAACAAAATAAGCTAAGTTGAAAAATCGAAAGGGCGGCTTAAGCAAAAGTTAGGGCAGCCTGCTAAGTCAAAAACCTGAAAGGGCGGCTTAGGCAAAAATTAACTCTTATAAGCGACAATCACAAAGGATAGAATTGAATTTCCTTTCTAAAAGTGTCAAAATGATTCCCTTTTTACATATCTCAAATCAATACAAGCTACGTAAAATGAAAATTACAAAAGCCCCATCACTCAAGCATCTATCTCTATCACCTTTCTGTCTGTGTCAGTCATCTATTTATTCACTATCTAGAGTGTAAAAAAAGAAAAATCCAAAACGTGTGTCAACTGAACCTTCTATACATCATCGGTCAGCATCCTATCTAAAAGCCCTCATTAAAAATATTGTCTGAGTTAAAAATAAAAAAAAAAAAATCCTATGCTATCAAGATAAGGTCGGTATGCACCGAGGGGCTAGGCAAACCTTCTGCACTGCATCGAAGGCATCTCTTTAGAGTCATCAGAATCCTTTGGGTTAACCTATCCGATAGAGTCTAAGGTCATCTCAGTCACTTCTCGAAGTCTAGCATCCATTTCTCGAGTTAAAGTGGCTCTACGCTCTCTCCAAATCGCCATGCTCGGTCACTCACCAAACCTTATAAGTAGTAGTCCTTCCCTCAGAAACTCTAGCCTGAACCATATGAGCCCCTCTAGACCAACTACCCAATATGGCTACAGTAATCCAATGAGAAATTAGTATATCCCAAAATAGTGCTCTGACTGGTGGCAACCCCTGAACATGGCCCATCTACCTTATCAACATAGAATTGGGGTAGAATGTTACTTATCCAAGCCTAGAAAATAAGCTACCTAGTATCTAGCTAACCAAACCAAAAACCTACCAATTTCATAGCAATCAAACCTCTATAAAATCTTATTCGGCCTCAACACCAGCAACCACTGTAGCCACTCATCTTTTGAGCTGAGTCTCACCACGACTCGCTTAGATCAATACTATGATGGCTCTCTCTTAGGTCGATACTATGATGGCTCATATGGATGATGTCGTGGTGACTCCACTACACTCAGATGATCCCTCAATAAAACCTACAAGATTAGACATTGCACCCTGACACAAAAAGGAAACAGACATTCTCATGCATAATCTTTTACCCAGACAGATCCATCTACCTTGACTAGAACAATTCAAGTCTTTTCCAAAACATGCAAGACCCAACCTTATCCCCACTACTCAAAACCTAAGACAAGCATTCGTATGCAACTTAAACCTAAGCCTTTTTTAGAAAAGCACCCTATCCAAGTACAAAAAGGAATCAGTTAGCTTGAGAATGCTTCCCTGAAGTAGGATCAAACTAGCTGACTAGATCCCTTCTAACCTATAAGCTCGGTCGAGGCTCAGAATAGTCTTTACCAAGGCCATACTGGCAATCTCGACACCTTGCTCCATCTGAAGGACCAAGTCTACCACTCTCAAATCTCTTCAGCCTATTGAACCAGTCTGTATTCCAGTACTCACTAGGCAAAAAACCAAAGCTTGAGTCCTAAACCTCTAGTGCTCCTAGTTAACAAACTTGAGTGGATCCAGATGTCGCTCAACTAGCCCAGCCAGATTTACCCAATCCTCCACTACCAGCTCCCTAGTCTCTACTACAAAGAGACCTAACATCCTCATGAAACTCTTGAAAAACTCAATCTCGGTCGAAGCAGCCACTAGAGCCCTCTCAGAACTGCTACCTAATGGAGCTGCAAATTCCTCATATGTTAGTCACATCTCCTGAAAATGTATACCAAACTGAAACACATGAACCTATGGATCCCAGAGGTGCAGACATGCATTTGTAAAAGCTTGATCTATCGGCAAGCCTCTCAGTGTCACCAATGAAGCCATGCCATACCAACTCAAATTTATGTTCTCAACTTTTGTTAACCTCTTGGTCCAACTTTACATGTTGTAGCTGATGAATGGCTCCATTTTTTGGCAAAGTGTGTGAAAATTAGGAAAAATCGAGCCCCTAAGCATAAAATGACAACGTTGTGAAGCCATAAATGAGGTATTTATAAGGTTTCAACCATCCACCCCTAGGACGCGCTGGCGCCAGTCATGCTAAAATTGGCACTAGTAAGCCACAAGATGGCGTCATTCTGGCTTGCACGAAGCCCCAAAATGGCACCGATTCTAGGCAACCGACACTGATCTATCCACAAACTAAAAAAAGAAGAGAAAGAAAATAGAGAGAAGATCATCATAGCAAAGCCTAAAGGGCCATTGGCAAGCCAGTTTAGAATTTCCATAGACACTCTCTCTCAAAAATAGAGCTGGACAATTAGAAGTGGCATGTCATGCATCATGCATAATTACTTTTGCTTAAAACTAATAATGATTTCATGTCAAATTATATTTAGAAAGAAACAGGCAATTCAGTGTAAAGTCCAACAAATAGGGCAGTCAACGTGAAAACACTCAGAATAGAGCGACCAATGCCAAAATATACAAATAGGGCAACCAGCGCCAAGACAGTTAGAACAGGGCAACTAACATCAAAACAGTCACAAACAGGGTGATCAATGCCAACTCACACGACAAGGCAATCAGTGCCACCTCACTCAAAATAAGGCGATTAGCGCCACAGCATCCAACAAAGAGGGCGACAAGCGCCAAGAAAATCCAACAAACAAGACAATCAGGGCCAGTAGACTCAAAACAAGGCGACCAGTACAAATTCAATCAAATAGGGCAATCAATGCTAAGATTTTAAAACAATGCGACCAGCGCCAAAATAGTCACAATATGGCGATTAGCACCAATGCAAACTCAAAATAAGCAATCAATGTAGCATTCACATACAGGTGACCAGTGTGATCACAAGTTCAAGCATTCAGTGCAAACACATATGATAAAGCAAAGTAAACATGTAAGAATAAAACAAAAAAAGTTAGTGAATAAAAAGGCTAAATAGATCCTATAATAAATATTCGGTGGTCGAACCTGGGCGCACCAACCCAAAATGTACTAAAATGGCAACTAGCGACAATAAATATATGATAGGTTCAAGGAAATCCTACTACCTACGCTTCCTTGACTGCTCCTCTCTTTGCTGACTGTGTTTTGGTCATCCTTTCATAGGTAAAGGAATCAGAAAGAGCCACTCGAAGATGCCACACAACAACAGAGATCTCCTGAGCCCATTCAATTGTTGGCTATAAGTAAACCAGAAAAGAGTCAATGACTAGTATCAAGAGTTAGCTTGAAATAGTAATACAGAGGAGAGAAGAGAGACTTATTGGCATATTGGTAGGGTACGTAGGCCAACCATCAGGCACACCCTCGGGCACTGCGTAATAGGTGTTCCTTCCCGAATCAAAATAAGGGACTCTCTCTTGCGATTCTGGCCTCAGGTGAAGGGGAATATTACTGAACCAAGAACTTCTAAAAGTAGGAGCATGACCAAATGATGATGATCCACCACCCGCGGAGGTCCCAGTCAAAGCTAAATGACCATTCAAACCGAATCCAACCCCTATATCCTCTCCCATATTAAAAATGGTCTCTGGGTCTATGTCAAAATCAAAATCCTCTATAGGCTCTGCACCACTACCCTGTCTCTGAGAAGTCAACCTAGCCCCTGTGCCCGAGGTCGTATCTAGAGGCGACTCAACTAGAGGGGCCAAGGTGGTAACAACTCAGTCTGTATAGGTGTCCCCAAGCAAGAGGAAGGGCTCGATCAACTCTCCCCTGGCCTTCTCATTTTGGTTCTCAATGTCAATACCATCCAGCATGTCCACCGGAGGGTTGGTCAAATTTGGTACAAGTCCATTATTTGATGGTAGACTCACTCACCTAAATAGTAACGCCTGATCGGCCCACACATCAAGAATACCCGACTATATGTCATCTCATAGGCTTGACATAAGTTCCCCTCCAAAGAAGCCTCCAAAAACTAGTGGATCATATGGATCCTCAACTATAAAGAGTAAACACCCCTGGAAGTCATAATCAAATTATGACTAAGGGAGATAATTAATGTGTCAATCAGGACTCACTTAAGCTATAGATGGATCATTAAACTCCTCCTCAGGACGCGATGGCTCTCCCTAGTGTGTTGCCCTATCAAAGGCGATCTGAAGTGGCGCATCATAGGGATCTCCAATGGTACATCCTGGGTCAGCATAGGGGCAAGAAAATGGAAGAGGAAGAAAGCCCAAGCCTGTAGAGTAGAAAATCAAAAATCTCATAACAAAAAAATAATTGCAAAAAGAAAGTGAACAAACCTCCCAAATGTGTGCAGTGCCTCCTATTCTAGTCCAACCATGATGATTCTACCTATTCGTGTCATTATACATCGATGCCATGAAAGCACCACTATAATCAAACTCTCCGAGTAGCCTCAAGTCTACTAAGGATGCCACAAAGGAGAGGATTATGTAGTCTGTCCAGTCATGTGCAATAGTGCATCCCAAAATCAGAAGGAGAGAGGCACGAGTCAGCCGCCAAGTGGTAGCTCTATCACCACCCTCTCGACTCAACTCCCTTACCTACTCGCAGAGAGTGCTGCACCGATATGATTTGTTGGGATAGAGCTCCATAGCAAAACCCAATAAATCTATTAAATGCTTAGGCGTGAACATGGAAGAGTCCATGTCCAGCGGATAGGAGCCGAAGTGAATCCCTATTAAGACCACAAACTCAAAAGGAGTAAGGGTCCCCTCACCAATAGTTGTGTGGAAAGTGTCGATAGTATCCCACCATCTCTCTATCAATGCCCTCCACAAGTGGAAATAGGCATTAGGGCTACCCATCCCAACCAGAAAACGCAGGCCGATAAAGGTTATCATCTCAGCAACAGTAGGGTACCTCTGCATAATTCTTGCCACTAAACTAAGGTCCCCTCAACCTCCTTTGGATTGGGAAATCGCCTATCAGGTACATGCACAATCACATAAAAACACAAATGTCATCTTTTAGAAATTCAAATTCAATTCTTATATACATGTTGAGCTAACAGACTAATAGCGATCGCCAGTGCAAATTTTTATATGCAGGAAAACTAACATTTTGTGTAGGAAAACTCTAGAAGTTCTAAGACTCAAAATAGCATTTTTGTAACTGTGAACCCCTACCCCACCATATGCACTCGCGATGTGGAAATGCGTATGACAAATGGATAGAAATGCACTTGATGTGTGAGAGTCGCCACCTGGTTTAATTATTTAAGAGTAAACTAGGAAAACCCTAAATGACTCCAGTTTTAATTAACCTAATTTCTAGATTAATTACCCAATGGTTAAAGCATGGTTTGCAAACCCGAGATGGATCCCGAGACTATGTCATGCTGATAAAAACTAACCAATAAGTGGATGCTTTGCAGGGTAAATGATTGAATTTGATGATTTCGACTTGTCGCTCGGGGTTAGATCCCAAACGTGCCTACGTACTTCCGTTTGAATGGAAGATCAAAGTCAACGTAGTTCGATACGCCTCTTTAGAGGGCTTTGAATGGGATGCATTTATGCATGCAGTTTGACTTGCCGCTTGGGGTTAGATCCCAAATGTGCCTACGTACTTCCGTTTGAATGGAAGATCAAAGTCGACGTAGTTCGATAGGCCTCTTTAGAGGGCTTTGAATG
>CANUEP010081374.1:0-50984 GCA_947857235.1 Jatropha podagrica | reverse complement strand
TACTTGATTTGTGTAATCTTTTTCTGTTATGTTGTTTATCTCCTATGGTTTAGGAACTGATGTATTATATATATTAGAGAGGTCATTCCTTGTGATTGTACGTTAAAAAAATATAGAATGAAATTGTGAATATTTTTAACTAACAATTATCATTTAAAACTTGAAAATAATTTATTTTTTGAAAACTTAATTTGCATAATATTCAAACCATTTTTTTTAGAAAAGTAATTTGCCTTTGTAGGAATGGTAACAGGTCGAGGACCCGTTTAAAATGCACCATTTAAGTCTAAATCTGAATCCGTTTAAAATTTTATTCTTAATACCTAAATCTGTCTCAAATTTGATTATAATTATCCATTTAAATAGCTGAATTCGTGTATCATTAAAAATATTTTTATTTTTATTTTTAAGAAAAAAGTACAAAGTAAAAATTATAAATTTATTAATTTGTCTTAATAAACCATATAATATAAATATTAAATATAATTATTTGCATTAATTTATAATAAAAAAAGAGCATATATATAATTTTTCTTTTAAAAATAATTATTTTCAATATTTATTAAATGAGTGACGGAAAGCGGATATATGAACCTGCTAAAAAACACTTTATAAACACGTTTTAAACCCAATTATTTACTGCAAAACCTGTTAAGATCGAATTGAACATTCATCGGATCAGATAAAATTGCCATCCTTGTTCCTATAGCGAGACCGAATAAGGGAGGTGGCTGGGTGTCCATCACCCCCTAATTTCAAAATTTCTTTTTTTTTTTTTTTATTTTTTTCACCCGCTAAATTTGATGCCTAGCTCAAGGAGTCTTTCTACAAGACGTGTACTTATTAGGAAGAAAATAGGTCATTTTCAACCAAAAGAGCTAATTTACGAAAATATTGGGTAAGAATTGGTCCGTTCAACTTCATTTTCATCTCTTTAAGTAATCAGCTGGAGCCTGGAGTAGTCAAAATCCGTGAGCCGTAACCATGAGGAGAATAGCCGATTATGACTGGTACGGCGTTGTTCTTATTCTTGTTCTTGTTCATCAACTTGGGAGCTGATAAACCAAATTTACCTGGTCAAAACAAAAAGCCACCCACGTGCCAATTGGGCTATCGTTTCTCCATTTGACACGTGTATTCTTCCTAACATTACGGAGCATTAAATTTTGAATTTATTTCTATTTCCATCATGAAAAATATTATTAAATTCTAATTTCTTTTTCCATTAAATCAAATTTAAAATCTTTTAATAACTTACTAGAATAATAATTTATGTCAGTTGCTAACTCAATCATTTAAATTGAATTGAACACAAAATTTTAAATATTGATTAAATTAAAAGCTAATGATTGATATTTTATAATTAAATTAAAAATAAAATATAATTATATCCAAAATTATCATTCTATATACGATATTTGATTATTTCTTTCTTAATAATAATATTATCTATTTAGTTCGTTATATGAAATTTATTTATTATTAAATTACTATTTAGTTTCTATGATAAAAATGAAATTTTTGAATAAAGAGTTAAATTAATAAAATTCAATCGCAAAGATTAATTAGTATTTTATAAAATAAGAGAGACAAAATTATATTATAACAAAATTTGAGGTACTAGTTAAGTAATTTATCCAAAATTTTACTATTGAGTTAACAACTTTCTTGCCTACGTGTCGAAAGTGGGTCCACTTCTTATCAACAGCTTGGACCTGACCTTCCCATAAAGATTCATTAATTTCCAATCTTGGTGTTAGTATGGTTTGTGATGTTACATTTAATAGGTACAACTTATTTTAGTTAGACTGCTTTTATGGTGATGATGATGACAAATGAAATGCATTGTTACGTGACTTTCGCTGGCTTACATAAATTTTTCGCTTTTGGGAACTTTTAACTGTTTGAATGATTTATTGTGTATTTAAATTTTATAAATTTTAATAAAAAATTGAATATCTTCTCGCATTAATAGCAAAAATTTTTAATTTTTAGATACAAAATATTGATTTGATGTGTAGTTAATATAACATTTGAAATAATAATTTTTATAATTTTCAACTATTTAGTAGTTATTTAATTAATTCAATTTTAAAAGTTGAAATGTTTAGTAAAATAATATTTAAAAGGTGTAATTTCATAGTTTGAAGTATTTAAAGGATCAAATAAAAGTTGGGTACCACAAGATTAAAATAAAAAAAATTTAAGGGTGAATTTATATATTCAACTATATTAGGATAATTATAATATGAGGTAAAATGTATAAATTCACCCCCTATAATTTATATGAAAAACTTATAGCACTTTGAACTTTACTTATTGAACTCTTCAATTTATAAAATGATATATTAAATACTTAAACTTGTGACTTTTTATTTTTTGAAAAAAAATTATAATTTTTTTTATTAAACATTCCAACTTATAAAATAAATCAATTAAATATTTATTGAATAATTGAAAAGTGAGAAAATGATTGCTTTGAAAGAGATCAAGGGTGAGTAGCAACCTTCTCAATTAGAATTTTGCATGGAACCATTTTGGGTTCCCGCCTATGATCTCTTGGTATATTGTATGAATGAAAATTTGGCTAATTTCATTAGTAATAAACTTGGCAAGTTTATTGAATGGGGGAATGAGGGGTCTAATGTTTAACTAGAAATTCTTCTAATATTAGTATGGTTGAGGCAAAAATGGTTTTGCAAAAAAGGAAGGATAACGGTTTGGATTTGATGGTTCTTGGGTCTCTTAAGAAAAAGAAGGTTATAATTCCTAAACATTTTGATAAAAAATTTGAGATATCGGTGGCGACTGCTCAACGGTCTTACCGAAAGCCATGAGTTGCTTAGCGTGGAACTATAGAGGGCTTGAAAACCCTCATGCAGTTCAATCACTCAAGTAGCTTTTTAAGTTGGAAGATCCCACCTTTGTCTTTTTAATGGAGATAGCTATTTGGTCATGAGATGCAGGCTATGCGAAATAAATGTGTAGTATGAGTGGGAGAAAAGGTGGCTTAAGTCTAATGTGAAAAAATTTTGTGACTATTTCTTTGCATCACATTGATGTTGAAATTGATAATAAATAGCATTTCACAGGCTTTCATTGTTAGCCAAAAGATCACCTGAGACATAACTCCTAGTCTTTGTTGGAGCTTATTAAAATAAATCATCTTTGCCATGGGTGGTGAGTGGGGACTTTAATGAAGTTATGTTTCAGTTTGAAGAAGCGGGGGTCGAGATAAGGATCCTAGGAAATTAGTGGATTTTCGTACTTGTATTGATTTATGTAATCTCACGGCTCTTGGCTTTATTGGTTCTGGCATAGAGTAATGGGCAAGGTAGGGAGAATAATATTATGCAAATACTTGATAAGTTTGTTGGCATGGTGAACTAGCTTCTTCTTTTCCCAACCGACAAAATCGAGCAACTCACCTATTTTGGTTTAGACCACTGTTCGATTAAGTTGACATGGGTGTTTAATATTTTGAGAGTTGCGGAAAAGAGGCCATTTCAGTTTGAACAGATGTGATTACGTGATCAATCGATGCATGATGTAGTAAGGGAGGTGTGGCAGCTTGTGGATTTGATTCTTAGTCTTGGTTCACTGGAGGAAAAAATCACCACTTATGGGAAGCATTTAAAATGCTAGGAGTTGAGTAGGTTCAGTCATGTGTCTATATCCCTTCATAAATTGAGGAAGGAGTTTGCATTTTACAAAATAGTCACCAGTCTACTGATAATGTTAGTCGGCAAAAATGTATTGATTCTTAAATAAAGGAATTACTTGCGATGGACGAAATTATTTGGGCTCAAAGGTCTAGGCTCCAATGGCTCAAGAAGGGGGGATAAAAAAAAAATGCTACTTTCGCCCATTCAAAAGCAAATTTTAAACAAATGCGTCCTACCTCAACACCAGGTCTTGATGGAATGTCTCTTATTTTTTTCCAATCCTTTTTGCATATTGTTGGTAGGGATGTTGAAGATAAAGTTTTGTCTATTCTTAATCTAAATGTTTCTCGAGCATCCATTAATCATACTTTCATCTCTTTGATCCCCAAAATTAGAAATCCAGAATTTACTAGGGATTTTGCGTCTATTTGTCCTTGTAATGTTATCTTTAAACTAGTAACTAAGTCTATGGCTAATAGGTTTAAGTGGATCCTTCCCTCAATTATTCATGACACCCAGTCCACTTTTGTCTTGCGTAAACATATTATTGACAATTTGAAACTTTTCATTTCAAAAATACACATTCAAGTAGGGGTATTTTTACTCTTAAGTTGGATATGAGTAAATCATATGATAGAGTTGAATGACATGTTTTGCAAAATATCTTACTTAGGATGGGTCTTAATTTGAGATGGGTGGAGTTAATCATGAGCTGTGTGTCTTTTATTTTTTACTCTAATTATTAATGGCGAACCTAAAGATATTTTTTCCCTCAAAGGGGTCTCCATCAAGGGGATCCTATGTCACCTTATCTTTTTCTGTTATGTGTTAAGGTATTTTCAAGTCTCATTCGGACGATGGAATGGGCTAGCTTGCTTTATGGTACTAGATTTTGTCATCGTGTGTTGGTTGTTTCACACTTTTTCTTTACGGATGACAGTCTAATTTTTGTTTGGGCGATCAGTAGGGAAGTGGAAGCTATGGCTAAAATCATCTCGGATTATGAACGAGCTTCAAGGCAAAAGATTAATTTTGAGAAATAAGAGATTTCCTTTAGTCCTAGTGCTTCAGTCTATATTTGAGAGTTTTTTTGTAAAGTTTGGCTGGGGGTGAAGGAAATTGAGCACCATTCAAATGTATTCTTGCAATTATGGGGAGAAGAAGGAAAGTGATTTTCTAATCTATTTGTGATAGGTTGCGCATAAATTAAAAGGTTATAAATAAAAGAAGTTGCCTCGAGCTGACAAGGAAATCCTTTCGAAGGCAGTAGCCCAATCTATTCCTAGCCACACAATGAGTTATTTCCTCCCCCTTAAAACCTGTAAGCAAATTGAGTCTTCCATGGCCTCATTTTGGTAGGGGCAATAAAAAGAATAAAGACAAATTTACTGGTCTTCATGGGACAAGCTGTTTTTTGCTAAAAATAAAGGTGATATTGGCTTTTGTAATATTCATACTTTTAATATTGCTCTTTTAGTAAAGCAAGGATAGCGATTGATTAATTTTCTCGATTCTCTAGTAGCTTAAGTTTTAAAGGCCAAGTACTTTTCAACTTCTTCCTTTCTTGAATATTATCAGGGTTTCCACCCTAGTTATGTTTGGAGAAGCATTTTTGAAGCTAAATGAGTTATTGAAAGTAGTAGTAAACGGTGTGTTGGGAATGGTGCAAATATTGGTATATGGAGGGATAAGTGGTTGCCTAGTGGTTTGAATCATCGAGTGTCATCTCTAGTTGCTCTTCTTGATGAGAATGCTACTATGAATAATCTTATTAATATTGATTTGTTATCATGGAATACTCATCTTGTTAACACTATTTTTTCACCACAGGATGCTATGCAGATTTTTTCTATTCCCCTTCATGCTCATAGGTCTTTGGACTCCCTAATCTAGTCTCTCTCTAAGGATGGTCAATATTCAATTAAATCTAGTTATCATCTTAGCTTTTCGGAGCTCTAGGCCCATATGCATGGCACTTCTTCTCAAGACAAGTATGATGGTGTATGGAATAAGTTAGGGAAGCAACGAGTTCCTATAAAATTGAAGCATCTAGTCTTTCGAGCATGCAAGAATTAGTTATCGATTTGAGAAGCATTAGCGAGATATGGTATGGTTATTGACCCAACCTGTTCTCTTTATGGAGACAATTCTAAGTCTATAGATCACATCTTGAGGGACTATGTTGCTGCAAGACAAAAGTCATATGGAAGTAGAGCTTGATTTCTTCCTAAAACGGTATTTATGTTTTCAATTAAGATGGAATGATTCTTTAAATGAAAAAATAATAAATAATATCAAAGTCTCGCTCGGCAGCTATGTCCATTGCGTTTTGATATTCTTTATCGATTGACGTGCAATTTTTGGAATGGTTCCTCTCCCTTCTAAAGTCCTTTGAGGATGAACAAGTGGAAGTTCTCCTTATGATCCTATGGTTGGTTTGGAAAGCTCATAATGCAAAGTTATTCCAAAATAAGCATCTTGTTGAATTGCAAATAGTTTCTATGGGTCTGGGGTGCCTCCATGAATTTCATGCTACTAATGATCTCTCAACTTCATAGGCTTCATTGACAGAGATTGTAATAAGGTGGGTCCCTCCTCCTAGCCACTTAATGAAGCTAAACACAGATGCTTCTGTCTTTAGTGCGCAAGGTTATGATTTTTGTCTCATGGTTAGAAACCATAGGGGGGAAGTGCTTACTGTTGGTAGTCATAGGGTGACTGTGAAGCTGCTTGCTGATCAAGTTGAGGGTGATGCCGCGATTTTGGATTGCGAGTTGTGTTGTAGCTTGGGTTCTATTTTATCATCATTGAGTCTAATGCACTTGCCACGGTGCAGCTTGTTTATTCTCAAGATGTCCCTGACACAGATTATGGGACTAGGCTTTTATCTTTGTTTAGTCTAATTTCTAGTTTTACTCATTTTAGATGTGTGCATGTGTATAGGTGCGGCAACAAGGTGGTCCATGAGTTGTCAAAACTTGCACTATTTTCTTTTGATTCTTCAGTTTGGATAGAAGTCCCCTCTTCTATTGTTCCTTTTTGTAACATTTGATTCAACTTAATTTAATTTAATTTTAATCCACAAAGAAGAAAAGTTTGATTATGAACCTTTAATTTTATTGTAATTGAAATACTTCTTAATTTTTGATAGCCTAAAAAATAAGATTATATTTACAGAGTGCTTTTAGAGAATTTTTTTAGTTTAAAGAAGAATAGAGAAGAGAGAAAATTATCCTATATGTGTATGTTTTTTTTCCCCTTTTATCCTTCACGTATATAAAGAATTTATGTAATTGCTTGAGATTAGGTTAGGTGAGATAAAAGAGAAAATCTCTCCACTATCTCACATTCACTCACCACATATTACTTGAATATTCTAATCTCTTCAAATAGATATTTTAGGGATTGAGAGAATTCTTAAGGATTTAATAGATATTTATGGATTTTACCCATTTTAAATATTTTAAATATATTAGTCCCTCTAAAATTATTGGTCATTGTGCTCAACCAATGCTCTGTTTTGGTCCCTAGATACATGTATTTCATGTACTGATGTGTTTCTTCAATTTTTGCAGGGCGATTTTATCAAGGAAAAAGTAGGACTGAGCAAACTTTAGAAACAAAATAAAAAACTACACCAAATTGATTGATTTCAGTTTTATGATTTTTTGTTTGGATATGTTTTTTATTTGTAAAAATGGATATTTCGATGCGGCTCGATTTTGAAAAAGAAAATTCAATTAATCGACTTGAATCGTAATTAATAATGTTGCATTTTCTTACAAAGCTAAGGCTTTCATTTTTGACCTAAATCATTTTTTAAACCTCTCTAACGTACGCTGTCGTTGCCTCTCTTTTTCAATTTTTTTTATTTGAAATCTTGCTTCAATTGAGTACACAAGCTATGTGGGTTAGTGGGTCTTCATCCCAAGCTAGTGAATTTCTCCAAAAAGAACCTATAAGAAGTTGTTTACTATATTTTTTATTTCTTATTATTTCTTTTGTCTTGATGTTTTTGCTTTTTGCTTTTTTACTTTTCAAGTGAGTTCTAGAAGAAATAGGACCAGTGAGCTTTTGTAACTCTTTTATTTGATTCCTTTAATTTTCTATATTTTGTGTTAGCGATAAATATGTATAATATTTGAAGGAGGAATATGGTTTTTGGATTTTTGGGTTTGTGGTATTTTCTATTTCTTCTTGAACTGGAATGTTATTTTGACTAGGGATTGCATTTGAAAATGGAAGATTAATAAGTCTGTAATTAACCTTAAATTGATATGAGTTTTAATCTCTTGAATTAAGTTTTAATAGTAATTTCAATTATTTAAATTTGGATGTAATATCATCTACAATGGTAAGAAAAAGTTTATATATATTACCTTTGTGTTCCAGAAAAAATCAACTGAGTGGCACTAATATGAATTTTGGACATTTAGTTAATCGAATTAGACTGAATTAAAAGTTGTGGTTCAACTCGACTTGATTTTTATACTAAAATGGTTTGGATCGGTTAGTATATTTTTAGAATTTTGATTTTCAGTTTCTACGTTAGGTGCAGTTCGAAACCGAATTACCTAAATGCACACCCCCCAGGCAAAAATGTGATAAAAAGGATTTTTAGAATTTTAAAAGCTAGGTTTTGCATAATTCAGATGCATGGATTCATTTAATGATGGGGATATCCTAGCAATTTCAAACTATAATGAAACTTCTTCAACCGAGTATAATCTAGATATTCCCAAACCTCTAGAACAATTTGCTTAGAATGCTAAGTTGACAAAGAGAACATTAGGATGGTAGACATCCCACTCGACCTTGACAAAGATGAGCTCTTAGATATCTCCTTTATGTATAACATATTGATAGTGTTTAGGCTGGCTCGCTTATCCAAATTTATGAGGGCAAATGAGCCACTTGACCTTGATTCTTTAATATTATATGAATATGATCTAAGATCAGGTGTAAAGCTACCTCTAATTGAGCCTCTTGTTTGTTCTCTAATGAATATTATAGTCTGGCCGAGCTCGCCTATTAAGATAACATTCCTTTAACAACCAAAGGTACACACGAGTCATATATGCTACAATATCGAGTTAACAAAGATTGCTGCATCTTGTAATCTTAGAAAGGCTACAATATTTTTAATAAATAAGAAAAAATCTCTTCATTGAAGAATTAGAAGCATAAGGCTTTTATCTAAGGACGACGTGGCTTTTGTGCAATGTCTCATAGTTTTCTCAAGAGTTTCTTGAGTAAATCGAATTAAACGGGTTTGGTTTATTTTATTCAATAAAATTGATTCTGTCCAATTCCATTTTAATCCTCAGAAAAGACTCCTTTATTTTGATAAGGTTTTGAAAATGTTAGAATCATCACCTTATTTTACTAAATTAGAAAAAATTTTTGAATTAATTAATTTATTAAAACTAATTAATCCGGTTTTAACTAGAGTGAGTTCGGGAGTTGCGTACAGATATGGGAGGGTATAGGCACCCATTCTGCCCAGTCTAAAATCGGTCTCTTAGTAGTCCATATATTTATTCATTTATTAATTGTGATATTAATTTAATTTAAGATGTAAAATCATTTTATGCAATTTTTAAAAATAATTTTAATCATATATACCATCACAAATAATAAAATTAAATCATCCACAAGAAAGAGAGAAGAGAAAAGAATTACAATCTTTCCTATTAAAATACATTCTATCCCATTTATCCCATTACAAATTTCCATTTTCCATTTAATAAATACAAATCGATAGTAATAAAATTATTACAAGCTTCCTGAATAAATCACGTTATACTCAGAAATTACAACAAATATATTTAACAACACATCCTAACATTCAAATAACTATGATTTATCTAAACATTAATTGAAAATTATCAAAATTCAAATATTAATTCAATAATTGATAAATAATCATAAAATAAATAATACATAATAAAATAATAGAATATAAATTGATTTCAAAAATGTTAGAGATGTTAGTGAGTTAGATGAACAATATATAATATATGTTATAGTACAATAATTAAATGTTCATAAACAAACATTTGGAAAAATAAAAATTTAATAATTTTAATATTGTTTCAAGCTCATGATCACAATTTTCATCTTATTAGATGAACAAAATTCACAAATCATTGCAAGAAACAAGATTAAAATCATTAACGTACTCATCTGGATAAAGCATGGATTTTCAGCCCTTAGGCCTTAACCCACTTTGATCTCAGAATCTAGGCACGATTTGGTGTTTTTTAAGTTATTTGGCTTTTGAGTTAATATTCTCATACCACTGGAAATGACTGTTGTCCCATACTAAGGTAATTGGAGTTCATAAATGTAAAAAACCCCAAAAAATTCAGAAAACTAGAAATCTATAGATTTTTGGGTTCAAGTGGCATGAGCCAAATGCAACTGGCATGAGCCACTTGCTTCTGACACATGCTAGATTTAAGTGCCCTGTGCTAGATGTGTCTGGCTTGCACCATATCGCCCCAAAAAGCTATAGATTTTTGCAAAATTGGGTTTTTGTGGGTTCGTCTCGTAAATGATCTAATTTTTTATAATTTAACAATAAAATGAAATCAAAATACACAAGAGATGAAGTTTAGACTCTCAATTACCTTATTTCTAAGGAAAATCAATGGTTTGCTTGAAGATTGATGAAGAACACTTCAAGAACACTTGATCTTTGAAGATGATCCAAGTTTGTGTGTTGGTTACATTTCTAAAAGTGTTTATATGTGTAACAATCATTGACTATCCTAAAAACACTCTCACACACAATCAAAGTAAGAAAAATCTTAAGATTTTTTGAAGAAATTGAGTTTACATCGTGTTTTTTATTTGATTTTATTATTTTTGTGTTTTTGTTATTAGTTTTCTCTCAAACAAGTTTTGCTCACCAAACAAAATGCCAACCCCTTAACCCTAGAGTTAGAGATGAATTTATAGGCAAATGGGTGTTCTGCACTATTCACTACCTATGTGGCATGTGGGCCCCACAAGCGATTCAATTTTTGATTTTTTACAAAATCATTTTAAATGGCAAGTACATTGGCGTAAGGCATGAAAATTTATCTCGTGTGCACCCAGAACGCATTTTCGGACTCTATTTCGGCACGAACCCCGAAAATGTGAAAATGATCTAATAGATCCAATTCCTTACCCTGGGACTACTAATTCAAGTATCGAATCAATGGAACATTTCGAACTCGTTCTATTACAAGTAATATCATCATCATTGATGGGCTCCTTAAGGATGACTAATGGGCTCCACATGTGGGCCCTAGTAGCAAACCGATATGATTTTTATGAAATTGATTCGGGTGATGCACAGGGTATCGTAGGACACCAAGATGTGTCCCCGGCGAACCCGAGATGCGCTTATGGGTCCCGTTTTGCCAAAAATGTGACAAAGGGACTAAGGATTGCACTTTCTAAACTTGGATCATTGCTTCGGGATCAAGTTCCTTGAATGCTTTGACCTCTTCTTAGCAGTACATGTTATCATTTTCGAGTCTATTTTTGGGGCAAAAATTGAGCGTCTGCAGTTTGCGCCCATTTTCATAATATTTTGCTTTTTAAACAAGATTTTATCAAAATGTAAAGTACATGCATAAGTGGTAATAATACTTACCTAGTTTGCATCCTTTGGATTACTTGATTTGAAAGTTGTCAGCTTTGCTGGGGATTTGGAGTAGTTTCACTCTGGATGTCAACTTGATGTGCCACGATTAGACAGTTTGAACTAGGCTGCTTCAGTTTTGGAGGGGTATCACTATGGACGGTTTGAAAGTTGTGGACCTGAAACTTAAAACTAAATGATTTGTGTTAAATGATGGCCTAAATAAAGCGCGGTGTGCCAAACGGTAGTGTAAATTCTAAAATGCTCCCCGTGGGGAGGTTATCCTTTAGGACGATGCGCCATGACTAGGCGACTTTATGTGCAGTGCGCCAAACGGCGACATAAAGTTCAGAAATGCTCCCTGTGGGGATGTTGTTCTTTCAGACGGTACAATGCACCAAATGACGACGTAAAGTTTGAGATATTCCCTGTGGGGAGGTTGTCCTTTTGGACGGTGTATTGTGCCAAACGACATCAAAAAATTCTAAAATGTTTCCCGTGGGGAGGTTGTCCTTTCGAATGGTGCTGTGCGCCAAATAGCGGCGTAAAGTTTGAGATGCTCTCCATAGGGAGGTTGTCCTTTCAGACGTTGCGCCATATTTCGACGACTTTGATATCCGACACCTTTCGACAGATTGGTTGCGCCACATTTTGACGACTTTGATATATGACACCTTTCAATGGATTGGTTGTGCCACAATTCAATAACATTATATTCAACCCTTTTGACGGATTGGTTACATATTTCAACAACTTAAATGAAAATAAATTTTGTTAGGGGTCCTCCTTTCTGAAAGGTGGCCATTCATTGTGTTGATTTCTTTGGGAAATTTATGCTTCTGCACACCATAGTCTGATGTGCTGATTCTATTGAGGAATCCCTGCAAAATTAAACTTTTCCATGCAGAAAAGAAGGCCTTTTTGGCCAATGATGATTAGAACTACCTTGATTAAGCTTAGGAAGGCGTGCACATGTATGTTACATGACCCTGCATATGAATTCGTAAATCCACTAGGGAGCCATATATGTGTCAGTGTGTGATTGCACATGAATCTATTGGAAATTGTATTGCAGTACATAAAATGCGGTAACTGGCTAGAAATATTTATTTTGCATTGTAAGTGTGTTCATGATAAAATTTTGCAAATCACTAGAGAACTTGTCCTACTGGAGGATTTGTCTTTACCGGTGATTAAACGTTTGGAATTTATTTTCCACTAAGGATTTGTTCCCACTGAGGATTTTTCCTTTTGAACAGTGCTTAGGGAGACTTTAAATTATACCTTTGGGATTTTATAGCTTAATTTGATCAGCTATAGGGGACTTGAGATGATTTGATTGACCAACCTCACAGGACTTATAGTGTGCCTCTTTGAGGTTGCTGAAATGACCGATCTCATAGGACTTATGGTGCGCGTCTTTGAAACTGTTGAAATGACCAGCTTGGACTTATGGTGCGCCTCTTTGAGACTGTTGAAATAACCGACCTCATGGGACTTACGGTGCACCTTTTTGAGATTGTTGAAATGACCGACCTCAGTGGACTTATAGTGTGCCTCTTTGAGACTATTGAAATTATCAACCTCAAGGGACTTATGGTGTGCCTCCTTGAGACTGCTGAAATGACCGGCCTCGTGGGACTTATGGTGCGCCTGTTTAAGACTATTGAAATGACCTAATTTAGTAAGGTGTGACTGTGTGTTGAACACTTGGGTTCGTATTAAAATAGAGTTGAGAAAACTTACCTAGCGGCCGAGGGATTCCATCTGCGACTAACAGTAATGTCGCTACTTTAGTGGCGAGTTAAGACTATATTTCTTGCCTATTTGTGTAACCGTTGCCTACAAGGTCTTCATTCATACTTTATCATTAGGAGAGACTTCTTTATCTGGTGTTTGCTATGTTAACATGGGGAGGCAGCTTGGCTCGTACCTCTAGGGTCATTTTTGGAGCTTTTTTTAATGGGGTCTGCATTTATTCATTCCTGGACATTCTTCTTGTGGGGTTTGCCCCAGTTCATTCTTTTGATTCTTACTGTTAGCTTTGCCTCCATTCTGAATTTTTTTATATTGTTGGCTTTGCCCCAACTTATTCTTCTTGTTGTGCCTTGTTGTGGGCTTGCTCCAGTTTATCCTGAATTGATGCTTATTGTGGGTTCCATCTAATTTATTCTTCAACTACTGTTGTCCTAGGCTTTGCCCCGGTTACTCTTCATTGCTTCTCCTTGTAAGCTCTTTTTCGATTCCCTCTTATTGTGGGGCTTGCCTCGGTTTGATCTTCTATGGCCTCTTTATTACCAGTCTTTATTTGAGTTTGTTTTGATTATATATTTATTTTTATCGCTGGCTTTGCCCAGGATTATTCTTCAACTGTTGCTTGTTTTGGAGCATGCTCTGAACTGCTATTAATTGTGGGCTTTGCCTCAGTCTAATTTTCTATTTCTTATCACTATGAGCTTGCCCTAGTTTACTCTGAGTTGCCTTTTGTTAGTGGACTTTGCCCTAGTTTATTCTTCCATTGTTGCCTGTCTTAGGCCTGATCCCCAATTACTCTGAAATGCTTCTTATGGTGGACTTTGATCAAACTTTAACCTTTGAAGTTGATTGTGGTGCGTTGTAGACTTACCGTCTTTATAAGCATGGGCGTTAAACCTTAGGGACTGAGCCAATTGTCAGAAGTGGAAACATTTATTGAGATTGTCTTAGATCCTGTGAATTTTGAAATAAAGACATTGCAAGGAATACTATGCATGAATGATATGTATGCATGATATGCAAATCTAATGCAAAATTTTATGATGCAGTGAGCTCGTATGGTTCGTCAGTTTAAGGACCAGAAAGTTCATTCTGAACATGGTGTCTAACAAAAGTTGAGACATGAATTACTAGGCTGCCGGGAGCATTGAGATTGGGGAAAAATGTTGATGGCCCCTGATGATGAAATTTGAACCTTTGCCATCTAACTTTTTGACAGACCGAGTGAGTAGTTCATTATCATTGTGAAGAGAAATCCATTACTAGTGAGATCACTATGGTACCTTGACTTGATCTTGACCATACTTCATTTGTCATTTCAGTTGTTTGGACTTCCCTCGATTGACATCATATCGGATGGACCAAAAGCATGCAGTTCGCCGTCCTTATTCACATTGGAGTGGACACGAAGCTTGGATTATTATGTCTGTTTCAATTGCTACCTATTTCCTTCTTCATTATGAGCTAATGCTTCATAGAAACACGTGATAACTGTGTTCCATTTCTGATTATTTTTCTCATGGCTTGGTTAACGGGATCATTTCAAAATTCCCCTTTGCTTTTAGTCTGATGGGAAGTCCTCCCGCTCTTTAGATACATATGCCACTAGTCAATCTCAAATGCTCTAATTTTTGCCTAAACCGTTCTTTCCTGTCTTGAGCTTAACAAGCTTTTCTCTTTTATTCTTTCATTTGCACTAACTTTTGCCTAAGTCGCCTTTTTTAGGTTTTCGACCTAGTGGACTTCTTTTTCTTTTGTTTGCCCTAATTTTTCCTTAAGTTACCTTTTTTTGGGTTTTCAACTTAGCGGGATCTCTTTTTCAATGCTCTAACATTTGCTTAAGTCGTCCCCTCGGATTTTTGACTTAGCAAGCTTTCTTTATTTTTTTTTTGTTCTCTTCTTTTTTTTTTGCTTGACTTGTGTCATATTCATTACTCTAAGTGAGTAAAAAGCTTGAGAGGGTAAGGTCACCATTAGGCTAATTACAATGGGTCACAACATTCCTTTTAGCATTGGAGACATTTGTTTAGAGTTTTGATAAGGAAATGGGAAATCCTTTTCCAAGAATCACTATTGTGTGTCGCAGATGGATCCACTTATAAAGGTTTCTATAGTATATCAGTGCGCCCTCATACATTTCATATGCCCATGTATGGATCAATAATGGCTATGGCTTATTATTCAGGTCATCTGACTGGATGATATGATTTCATTAGTCTGCTCTGTATTACACCCATTTGAGAGGGGTTTTCATTACATATGGATTTTTACCCCGCTTTGTCTTTGCCTGTCAAAGTGATATCATTGTTCACTTCTCTGATAGAGTTGATGCTTCAAATACGAATGCCATCGATGTACTGACTGTTTATCACTCAGTAAGTCTGAACAGATGGATGCCTTACAAAATGATGCTTAGAATGTTATGCATAATGATTTTGCTTGAAATATTTGAAATATTTCAAGTTACTTCATATTAACAATGTAAAAATTCACATCATTTGCATAATAACAAGGACCTAACACATGAAGCTTTAAAATTAATAAAAACACAAAGGTTGAATTTATTCAATTGGTCTTTGCCATAAACGTTCATGTTAAACGTATAATTTATTCAACCTGTCTAGATTGACCAATCTTGTGAGCTAATCACCTTCTAGATCTAGTACCTACATTGTGTCTATTAAAAGCATTTTCTTGATCACGAATGGACCTTCCTTAGTAAACTTGAATTCTTCGTTGGGTCATGAATGTTTGGCCTTGTCCATTTTAGGATTTGGTCTCATACTCTCCATAACTTTTGGATTGCTTCTCCTATTTGAAGTGTCTAGTCAACCTTCTTTCCCTCAATCGATCCATGAAGATGGAATTAGGTCTCCTTCCATTCAAGAGAACTAATTCCTGATAATGGCTTTAGGCCCATTAGCATTCTAGTGTCTTGAGTCTCATCATTCTGCACAAGGAAAGTGCTTCTATCTTGATATGTGATGTCACAAAAATGGCTAGTCTTGTAGATCCATAAACCATCGTGTGCTCGAATGCAATGATCCTTCAACATTTTCTTTTAAATATTTTTTTATTTTATTTTGCAATGCTCTAAATTTTACTTAAGCCGCCCTTGCGGGTTTTCGACTTAACGAGCTTCTTCTTTTATGCTCTAAGTTTTACTTAAGCCGCCCTTATGAGTTTTTGACATAATGAGATTTTTTCTTTTTCTTCCTTTTTATATTTATATTCCTATTTATGGCTTACATTGCTGTTTTCTTCTGAATAATATGGAGATAACTATTGATGCTCTGTCCCTATACTTCTAGTTCCATTTGGAGCCGAACATCATAATGGGAGTCTCATACCTTTGAAGAAGACTCTTTTGGTGAATTTGGACATTTGCCCAGTGTTGATGCTCTTCGAAGAATTCTATCTTAAATCTTCTCGAGAAATGACCTATTGTCACCATTATTAATTCAAATCCATTGAACCTGTGGTGACACCTTACCAGCAATGTCTGTTCTCCCAATTTGTAGAAGGTTATGGTAAAATAGGAAGATGTAATTTCGATGATGAAAATGCGACTTGGGTCTTTATAAACTTGTGGCCCAAAATGCCTCTTCATGGAAGAAATATAATCTCTCTCTTTTGACAACCTAATGAACCCTCTTATAGGAATCTCCTTTGCTAAAGCTTTTCGCTCATGCAAGTTGGCTCCATTATTTTCTCTGCTTCCTTCATTGATAAGTTTCTCACCAGTATGCTTTTTGCTGTTCCCTTATATGACTAACTGTATAAGACTACATACTACAATGTCAAGCGTTGTAAGGCTTGTTTACAGCTGATTAAAGATAGATTCATTTGGTCGTCCATTATGAGATATCAGGAAGCCATGATTGATCATCTTTCGAGGATACTTTGTTCAGAGCTCTATAATTTGCATGCGTTTTGGTTTGTCCATTCTTCTTGGGGACTGGCATGTTTTCCAGTCTTGGTGTGAAGGCTTCTTTTTTATCGTTGAGCAGGTCTTCATAATTTGATTATTAAGTCTCACGTTTAGGTTTTGGCCCAATCAATAAGCTCTATTTTGTGTTAATATTAATTTCAAGCATGTGTGATGAGTCTATATTAAGAATGCACATGAGCTTATCTACTATGATGAATGGAAATGTTAAGAAAGAAATCAAACATGGCAAGCCGAAGTAAAATGCATTTCATTATATAGCATGAATAATTCATCATAATCAGGTTTGTCTTAACAAAATTAACATATTAGCATAAATTTTGCCGATTCTCGATGCAGGCCCTTAATGTTTTCAACAGTTGTTAATCAGAGTCCTTTTCCTTGCTGACATCTGCTTTCTTTTTAGTGCTCTCCTCTTCTTAGACACGAATAACATGTCTCTCTTCTTGGCCCTTTTCTTTTCTCCTTCCATCTCGAATTCAGCCAGCACCTCCTCAGTGGTCTTTCCAGACTCAACCATGTATAAGTTCTGCAGAGATGTAATGTTTGTAAAATAAGGAATTGAATTAATTTTCCTACAAGGTCTCAATTCTTTCTAATCACTAAGCTTACTGCTATCAATCAAATTTTGGATCTCATATCTCAATCGGATACACTTATCAGTGATATGACCCTTGGTTTGACCAAAATGGCAGTATGAACTATGGTCAAAATTCTTCAGTAAAGGAAATGGAAGAGGCCTTGGGATGAGCGGTGCTAACAACCTTGCTAGTTTGATTTGTTCAAATACATGAGAAAGAGGGATGCAAAAGTTGAAAAACCTTCTCTGTGGCACGTTGGCAACTCCCAGATCAAGAGCAGCTGTTGTGGTATTCTTATTGCTATTTAGATCTTTGTTTGACTGACTGTGCCCTTAAAATCTAGAATCATTGAAGTTTTTAGTACGATTTCCATACTTCTCGTCCTCCCTGATTTTATCTTCAATGGTTGTTCTCACTTCATAGACTTGTGAGAACTCAGATAGAGGCATGTAGTACAACTTCTCACGGAATGCTAGCAAGGTTCATTTAATGAAAATCTTTATTTGCTCCTTATTGTCCGGTCTATTCCTCATTTGAGTTGGCTCTCCACCTAGCCATATAGCCTGAGAAAGATTCATCATGCATTTGCACAGTTACTTCTAGATCTCTTAAATTGACGCCCATTTGAAGATTATAAGCATACTCCTCAAGGAAAATGTTAATCAATTAGCTCCAGTCTCTCCTGAATTTCCTATCCAGGCTGTAGTACCAAGTTTGAGCAGGTCCTATTAGACACATCAGGAACATCTTTAGAATTTCCTTTGGTGGCAGCCTAGCCAACTTCATGATTGACTTCTATTGCAGGAGATGTATTTTTGGATCACTAGTCCCATTGTACTTTGCAATGTTCAACATCTTGTAAGCGAATGGAATCGTCTGCCTTAGTTCAAGTTCTTCATCCTCATCGTTTTCCAAATCCATATATTGATCTATTCCCTTGGACCTCATAAAAGCATGTAGTTTTTTAAACTTCTTGTCAAGCTACTCGAGTTTTTCTGAAACAACTAGCTCGAGTTCAATCTACCTGGCAGATATCTTCTTAAAGAACACTTGATCTTGCTAAGTGTCATCAACTTGTTCTTTTATGGACCCATTGTTAGCTTCTTTGGCATCTTCAATTATCACCTTCTCTTTTCCCTTATCAGAACTTGTGAGTTCTTCAGGGACGGCCCGCTACCACTATTCTCTCAGTCATTTTTTTGCTTCCATAGTGGGCACACTGGATTCAACCATTTTATCAGAAGGAATACAGTCTGGAAATGACAGATCTATTTGAATAGGAGAACACCTAATCTCAAAGCAGAAGCCCGACAAATTGAAAGAGATTGCATCAAGTGGAATAGAAGGAGTTGAAGGTTCTTCAATTTTGATTGAGCGTTTTCTGATCTCAATCGACTGCCTAATTTCGGTACTATCATGACTGTATAAAATGGAGGTTAACCACATGATGCATGTATGCATGTTTATCGAATGACATACAAAAAAATGATCATACAACACAATGTCATGAAATGCGACTAATGTCGTATTCTGCTGTTATTCAGTTGTGATTGTTCAAAATATAATGAAGAATACTTCTAAGAATTTCGAGGAATCAAAATGGACCTTTATTCTATAGCCAAATATTTGGAATGTCTCTTTTTCTGTATTCAAATAGTGCTGACATTTGAAAAATTCCATTTTTTTATATTGAAAACATTTGGCTCAAGATAAATGTCCTCATACATTGCTTGAGATGTGGAATTTTGAAAATACTCCAAATGTCACTATACATATTCTAAGATTTTTCAAGATTTTTGGGAAAAAATTTTTAACCAATGCAAAAAATTTCATATATTGCTCGAAAATGTGTTTTATCACAGTAAACAAAATTTGGTGCCACTGGGGTATTTATAACTTTTTTTTACAAACCCAACACATTTTAATAAGGGTCTTTGTATGTCGACTCCCGAACTTGATTCATTTTGATTCAAGTATTTTTCTTCAATCTTTTTCTCTTTACTACTTTAAACAATAAAACCAAGGCATGACAGAGTATGCCTATATGGCTACAAAAAACAAGTTAAGTGATGTGTGAATGCAACACAAGAAAAACATAGCAAGTATATACAAACAAAGGGGACAGGAGTAAGGAAATACATGACCTCTAGTCTTGAAGCTTCCACACACGATTCATGTTCTATTGTCTCTTTTGTTCCTAGGACATTTGTGTTAGGCCCATAACCAACGTGGGGTTTTGGACCTGACGTCTCTCACATTTATTTGATGAATGTATCAAACAAATATTATTACGATATATTCTAAGAGAAAAGAACTATGGTCTACTACATGAGCATAGGCTAGGTGTGCAGAGTCTTGGGTTCCATAAGTGAAAATTGATTGTTTCCTCCCATTTACTTTGGGTCTAAGTAAAAGATAATAACAGATTGTGCCAACTCTTTTGATATACCAAATGGTACTTGATTTATGGATAGTGTATATTAGTGGCGGATCTCAACAGTCAAATAGAGTGGGGAGACCACATCCCCTAATATCACCGAAGGGTGTTGGGTAGAAATGAGGATTGAGAAGAGATTAAATGCATGAATGACATTTATAGGTGCATAAAATTTAAACATAATTTGTTAACACAATTTATAAATGTGAATATTTGGACAACTATTAGAGTTAACTCTCTAAGGATCCCCAACAGAGTCGTCAGGCTGAGGACGACCTGGCTTTCGCAACATGTCATGGTTTTTTCAAGAGTCTCTTGAGTAAATCGAATCCAACGGGCTTGATTTATTTTATTCAATAAAATTAATTTTGTCCAATCTCATTTTAATCCTAAAAAAAGGCTCCTTTAATTTGGTAAGATTTTGAAAATGTTGAAATCGCCACCTTATTTTAATAAATGAGGGAAAATTCTTGAATTAATTAATTCATTGAAACTAATTAATCCAGTTTTAACCAAAGTGAGTTCAGAAGTTGGGTGCGGATATGGAAAGGTGTTAGACAATCATTCAGCCCTATCTAAATCGACCTCCTGGTTGTCTATATATTTGTTCATTTAGTAATTACGGTATTAATTTAATTTGAGATTAAAAAATCATTTTATACAATTTTTGAAAACAATGTTAATCATACATATAATCACAAATAATAAAATTAAATCATCCACAAGAAAGAGGGAGGAGAAAAAAAATTACAATCATTTCTATTAAAATACATTCTGCCCCATTTATCCCATTATATATTCCTATTTCCCATTTAATAAATACAAATCAACAGTAATAAAGTTTTTATAAACTTTTTGAATAAATCACATTAAACTCAAAAATTACAACAAATATAACACATTCTAACATTCAAACAACCTAATTTATAAAAACATTAATTGAAAATCATCAAAATTCAAATATTAGTTCAACAATTGATAAATAATCATAAAATAAACTATATATATAATAAAATGATAGAATAGAAATTGATGTCAGAAATGTTAGAGATATTAGTGAGTTAGATGGACAATATGTAATATATGTTTTAGTACAATAATTAAATCTCCATAAACAAATAACTGTAAAAATTAAAATATAACAATTTTAATATTGTTTCAAGCTCATGATCATAATGTTCATCTTGTTAGATGAATAAAATTCAAAAATCATTGTAAGAAATAAGATTAAAATCATTAACATACTCATTCGGATAAAGCATTCATTTTCGGCCTTTAGGCCTTAGCCCACTTTGACATTAGAATCTAGCCACGGTTTGATATTTTTTAAAGTTATTTAGCTTCTGAATTAATATTCTCATACCACTGGAAGTGACTTTCGTCCCATACCAAGGTAATTGGAGTTCATAAACGTAAAAAAATAAAAAAAATTCATAAAATTAGAAAATTGCAAATTTCTGGGCTCAAGTAGCGCGAACTAGATGCAATTGGGGTGAGCCAATTGCTTCTGACGCATGCCAAATTCAAGTGCCCTACGCCAGATGTGTCTGAATTGCGCCAGATTGCCTCAAAAAGCCACACATTTATGCAAAACTGGGTTTTTCCAGGTTCCTCTTACAAATGACCCAATTTTTGATAATTTAACAACAAAATGAAATGAAAATACACAAGAGATAAAATTTAGGCTCTTAGTTACCTTGTTTCTAAGGAAAATCGATGGTTTCCTTGAAGATCGATGAAGAACACCTAAAGAACACTTGATCATTTAAGATGATCCAAGTTTGTGTATTGATTTTATTTCTAGAAGTGTTAGTATGTGTAAAACTCACTGACTATCCTAGAAACACTCTCTTATACAATCAAACTAAGAAAACTCTTAAGATTTTTGTTAAGGAATTGAGTTAAGATTGTGATTTTTTTTATTCGATTTTTGTGTTTGATTTGTTATTTTTGTGTTTTTGCTATTGGTTTTCTCTCAAACAAGTTTTGCTCACCAAACAAAATGCCAACCCCTTAACCCTAGAGTTAGAGATAAATTTATAGGCAAATGGGTGTTCTAGCACTATTCAATGCCTATGTGGCATGTGGGCCCCACATATGGGCTCCACTTGTGGGTCCCACTTATGGACCCCACAAATTATTTGATTTTTGATTTTTTATAAAATCATTTCAATGGCACGTACATCGATGTAGGGCCTGATAATATATCCTGTGTGCACCTGGGATGCATTTTCGGACCCTATTTCGGCATGAAACTTGAAAATGTGAAAATAATCTAATGGATCCAATTCCTTACCCTAGGATTACTAGTTCAGGAATCGAATCAATCGGATATTCTGAACTCGTTCTTCCACAAGTATCGTCATCCCCACTGATGGGCCCCTTAAGGATCACTAATGGGCTCCATATGTGGGCACCATCTAGGCCGCTGAGGTCCCTATTAGAAAACCAACCTGATTTTTATGAAATTAGTCTAGGTGATTCACAGAGTGTCGTAGGACACCGAGGCGTGTCTCAGGCAAACTCGAGATGCGCTTATGGATCTCGTTTTGCCAAAAATGTGAAAAAGGCACTAAGGGTAGCACTTTCTAGACTCGGATCATTGCTTCGGGAATAAGTTCCTTGGATGCTTCAACCTCTTCTTTGCAGTACATGCTATCATCGTTGAGTCTATTTTTGAGGCAAAAGTTGAGCATCTACAGTAGAATTTTGATTTGTAGGTGAGTCCTTTGAGTAGTAGACGACTCCTTTGTTTTGTAGATGTATCCTTTGAGTAGTAAAAGTCCTTTGATTAATAGATAAGTTCTTTGATTTGTAGATGTATCCTTTAAGTAGTAGATAAATCCTTTGATTTTTAAATGAGTCCTTTGATGTGTAAGTGACTAATTTGGTTTGTTGATCACACATAAAAAAAAATTTCTTTATCACTTATTTATTTAATTTGCATAATATTTAGATTATAACACTTTATTGCACTAAGGTGTTACATTTTTCCTCCCTAAATAAAAATTCATCTTCGAATTTCTTAAAACGTATTCATACATTAAAAAGATAAGGATATTTCTCTAACATCTGAGACTCAGTCTCCCAAGTGTACTCTTCTACAGACTGACTACGCCACAAAACTTTTACCATAGGAATTTTCTTATTTCGAAGCTTCTTAACCTACTTCTCTACTATGGCTACAGGAATCCTTATTGAGTGAGATCTTGCTATAAATCAACTGGAGGAGCTTGTAATACATGTGATTGGTCAGGGACATATTAATTTTCGAAGCATCAAAATATGAAACATTGGATGCACTTGCTTCATTTTGGGTGGTAAAGCCAAAAGATAAGGAAACTAATCCTACTTTTTCTAAAATCTCAAAGGTTCCAATATACCTTGGCGAGATTTTCCCTCTCTTACTAAACCTTATGAATCCTTTCATAGGTGATACCTTCATAACTACATAATCACCAACGTTGAACTAAAGATCCTTTCTCTTGGGATTCACATAGCTATTGAAGGCTGTTTTTAGTCGCTCTTGAATCATTAGTACCTTCTCGATGGTTTCTTGAATTATTTCTGAACCTTTTATATGTTTATCACCAATTTCATTCCAACAAAGAGGGGATCTATATTTTCTTCCATACATTGCTCCAAAAGGTGTCATTTAAATGGTTGAATGGTAGCTATTATTGTAAGCAAGCTCTATTAAAGATAAATGTTTATCCCAACTTCCACCAAAATCTAAAAACACATTCTCAACATATCTCTAAAGTTTGGATGGTGCTCTACGATTGTCCATCTGTTTGAGGATGAAACGCAATGCTAAAATCCAAATGTGTACATAATGTTTCATGTAATTTCTGCCAGAATGTAGAGGTAAACTTTGGATCTCTATAAAAAATAACGAAAATGGGTACTCCATGCAAATTTACTATATTATCCAAGTATATTTGTGCATACTGGGATACAGGATATGTAGTCTTTATAGCTAAAAATGAGCAGATTTTGTTAATTTGTTCATAATTACCTATCTGGAATCATAGCCTATAGATGTTCTTGGTAGTACAACCACAAAGTCCATCATAATTCTCTCCACTTCCACTCTGGCAAGGGTAACTGTTGTAATAGTCCAGATGGCTTTTGATGTTCAAATTTAACTTGTTGGCATGTCAAACATCTTATCACAAATTTTCCCACATTTTTCTTCATACTAGTCTATCAGTAATTTTCCTTCAGATCATGGTACATTTTGGTGGCTCCAGGATGTACATTATATCTCGCATAATGGGTCTCCCTTATTATTTACTCCCTCAAATCTCTTACTGCTAGTATATAAAGTCCATTGCCATATTTCAACATCCCCTCCTCATTAAAAAATTCAAGGGTTTCACCTAGGGCAGCTTCTTCTTTTAATTTGACCAATTATGGATCCCCATCCTAAAAGGTCTTGATTTGATCATTCAATAATGGTTTAATAACAAAGTAGGCTAGCAATACTCTAATGTCTAACAAATCAAATCTGATCCCCAAGTTATACAAACTCTGAATCTCCTATATTAATGGTTGTTTATAAACTTGTATGTGTGTTAGGCTTTCTAAAGATTTTTTACTTAGTGCATTTGCTACTACATTGGTTTTTCCTGGATGATATAAAATCTCATAATCATAGTCTTTAAGTAACTCCATCCACGTTCGTTGCCTAAGATTTAAATCTCTTTGTTGGAAGATATACTTAAGGCTCTTATGGTCTATAAATATTTCACATTTTTCACCATATAGATAGTGTCTCCAAATTTTCAAAGCAAATACTACTACTGCCATTTTTAAATCATGAGTGGGATAATCAACCTCATGTTTCCTCAACTGTCTAAAAGCATAGGCAATCACCCTATCATTTTGAATTAAAATACAGCCTAATCCTATTATAGATACATCACAATACATTGCAAATTTGCCTCCTTCCTTAGGTAATGCTAGAATAGGTGCAGATGTCAAACATTCCTTTAACTTACAAAAACTCTTTTCACATCTATCATTCCATTCAAATTTTACTCCTTTATTGAGTAATTTAGTAATGGGTGCAGTTATCTTAGAAAAGTCTTTTACAAATCTTGGATAATAACTTGCTAATCTTAAAAAACTCCTCACTTCCATTACATTTGTTAGTTGAGGCAAGTCAACAATCGCCTCAATTTTCTTAGGATCTACTTGTAAACCTTCATGGGTAATCACATGTTGTAAGAATGATACTTTTTCTTGCCAAAATTCACATTTAGATAATTTACCATATAATTGGTTCTCTCTCAAAGTTTACAATGCTATTCGTAAATGTTCTTCATACTCTTTTCGACTTGTGGAACATATCAATATATCATTAAAAAATACAACTACAAACTTATCTAGACATGGTTTGAAAACCCAATTCATTAGATCCATGAATGCTGCAGGAGCATTAGTCAACCCAAAAGGTAATACCAAAAATTCATTGTTACCATACCTTGTACAAAAGGCAGTTTTAGGTACATCTTCCTTTTTAATCCTTAATTGATGATATCCTGAGTGAAGATCTATCTTAGAAAAATATATTGTCCCTTGTAACTGATCAAATAGATCATCGATTCTACGCAATGGATACTTATTCTTCACAATCACCCTATTCAACTATCTATAATCGATACACATCTGAAATGAACCATCCTTTTTCTTAACTAAGAGAACCAGCGCACCCCAGGGTGAACTACTAGGTCTAATGAAACCTTTATCTAGAAGGTCTTGCAACTGTGCTTCCTATTTTCTTTTAATTCTGTAGGAGCCATTCGGTATAGAGGAATAGAGATAGGTGTGGTATCAGGTAATAGGTCCATACTAAACTCTATTTCCCTTTCTAGAGGTAAAGTAGTCAAATCCTTAGAAAAAACATTAAGGTATTCTCAAACCATAGGTATTTGGTCTAAACCAGGGATTGCTATATTTGTATCTCTAACATAGGCGAAATATCCCATACAACCCTTCTTCAATAATTTCTTAGGACAAATGGTTGAAATTAAACTACTTAGCACTTCACTCCTGTCTCCCTAAAATTCAAGAGTTTCCCTTAAAAAAAATGAAACGTCACTCTTATCCCATTACAATTTAAAGTAGCAAAGTATTTAGATCTCTAATCTGTTCCAAGGATGACATCAAATTCTAACACTGGTAATTCAATCATATCAGCTTTAAAAATTTTATCATCTATCATCACTTCACAAGAGGGATATATGTTCTTAACAGTGATCTTTTCCTCTAGAGGGATGGACACAGTAAAAGGAATTTTTAATGATTGATATGATAGACATAATTTGGAAGCAAAATAAGTTGACATTAAGGAATGAGTTGCCCCATAATCAAATAACACTCTTGCCCTAACAGATTGAATGGGAATAATACCTGTAATAACTGCATTTGACTCTTGTGCCTCTTAAGGTGCTAATGTTGTTATACCCTTCCTCTGCCTCTTCCTGAAGGTTGTTCTGTAGGTCCCTCTATAGTACTACCTCTTTTCGAACCTCTCTCGACTCCACTAATTCTCAGACTTCTTTTTACCTATATTATGGTCTGAGACATTTAAGGTCTGGTTTCTTTTATTAATAGAGGACAATCTCTAATCATATGACCTATTTGCCCACATTTGATGCATCCCCCTATTTCTTTATAACACTAACCTTTGTGCAATATTCCATAAGTCCAGCATAGAGTTTGTACAGGAAGCCTCTAAGTACGAGTACCAGATAGTCCGTGAGTAATTGATGATCTTCCTGTAAAAGGCATAGGTGGAAGGCCATTGGCATCCCTCGAGGATTATTTTGTGTCACAGAGGATGATTGTGGTTGAGTAATAAATATCCCTACTTGTTCTCTCCCTCTCAGTTTTACATAACTCTCAGTCCTAACTTTCTTCTTCTATTCTCGAGCTGTTCTCAATTCCATCTCCCTATTTTCAATCATTCTTGCCCTATCAACTATTTGAGAATAAGAACCATAATCATTAGCAGCCAAAATTTTATACAATAATGCTACCAATCCTCGTCTAAACCTATCTATCCCCTCTGCTTCATTTGGTACTATAGCAAGTACACACTTGCTCAGTTGATTAAACTACCTAGCATATTCAGATACTGTCATGTTTGGAGTTTGTAATAATTTCTCAAATTATATGGCTTTGGCTTGTTTAACACTCTCTAGTAGAAACTCCTTAATTACTAGATTTATAAATGTTTCCCAAGTAAAAGGAGTATTTCTTTTTAGCAACTCAACCACATCTCTCTTGTACCACTGCTTTACATCACCCCTCATTTGATACCCTGCAAATTCAATTGCTTTCTTATCTAGGCAATGAAGTACTTGAATCTTTGTCTCCATTTCTTCTAAAAATTCAGTAGGATCTTCATCCCCTTTATAAATTGGATGCTTTAATATTAAGAACCTCTCCAATAATTTTCTTTCTTCTTCTGGCTCCATATGTGAGGGTGAAGGTGGAGCTGCAGCAATTTGAACTTTAGGAATAAGGGCTTGCTATTGTTATCTCTACTATATTAACATTTCTGTTATCAGCTCATAATTCTTTTGTAATTGTTCAATTCTTTCTATTACTCCAACCATTTTGTCCCTAAGGGTCAGTAGTGCTGGAGGCAGAGGCACTTTATTTTCATCTCTCTGTACTGATTCTTCTAAAGGAATAGCCCCTTTAGATATGATTTTCCTCATTTCCCTTTTAGGTGTCACATTAAATCTATAAGTAGGAAGGAGATACTTAGTTTAATGCATGACTCAATGCGGATCTGGATAGCAATGAAAATAAGACATAATAGAAAAATCCTATGCTCCGTAGTATTCTTACATATTTATGCTTATAAACCATTGACCTATAAGTTACTATAAACCTAGGCTTTGATACCAACTCTGTCACACCCCAAAATTTAATGGTGTGAGCGTCCTAGGGTTTAGGTAGGCTTAAGGTTATCGAGCACCTCGTAGAACCTACAACTAAACTATTTCAATTATTTATCTTGGTTATTAACATTAGGTGGGCTACAATCAATTAATTTATTTATATTAATTTCTCATATCACTGAATATAATCTTTCACATACTTATATAATCACATACCATACTATTATAATATTACTTACAATATTAAACCATTTCCAACAATACTATGGAGCAACTAGAGTTCGTACATCCTATCAATAGCTTAAATATCAATATTTATTTACTTTATTCATAGGCTTCTTATTGGAAGAAGTAAACAAGAAGTTAATGGATCAGGATCACCGCTACCTGAAACCATAGATGCTTGAATGAGTCATAAACTCAATGAGATTATAGCGTCATATAGGTAGTATATATAGTGAAATGTATCTCAGGGTTTAACATTTATAGCAATACCATATTGTAGTACTATTATAGCTTAACAATAAAAAAAATTGGTATGAAAGGATTCATAGTAATCGGATCAATATCACAAATGAAGTATCAATAAGGATTCGTAATATCAATAAAGATTCGTAGTAGTCGGATCAATATCAGTGATGATTCATACTATTCGGATTAAAGTCACAAATTAAGTATCACTAATATAACAAATAATCACATATATAGCATTGAAAAAAAATATCACTATGTATATTATAGTGCGATCACACACTTCACATTTAGGGTAGTACCATCTCCCTTTTATCACAAATCTCTATGTGCACATAACCTGATGGTATAGCCTCCATCAAGATTGAAATTTTGTTACACTGACTAACAAATGGCTTAGTACAATCAAATTAGGTATAGAGGTCAAATAGATTTCAGAATTCACAATTTCAATATCACAATAAACAAATAATTTCATACCAGCAATAGTATGCATTTGATCAAAAGTTCCATGACAATAATGAAGAGTTAGATACTATAACTCACTTTGAACTCGAGTATTCGACTCCATTCTGTCAATTATGATTGTAAAATGATTTATAGTAACCCCTTGACCTATATTCACATTTAAGCATATTTTGCACTTTTAGTTTATTTCTAGCTCTTTATTGACGTTCAAGGTTCTTTAATATTTTTATTCATTGAAAAAAAAATTATGGATAGAATTTATACATATTGAACTTAATGTTCATCAATTTTATACTTATAATCATAATTAAATCATTTAGATTAAGTTTGGTCAACTTTAGAATAAATTAAGAAAGTTCAAAATTTTCAGCATGTGAGTCACTTGTATTCTTTTATTTATGTTTTTACTTGCAAATATCGTTTTGCTTTGAAATTTTTACACAATAACTCTAACATCTCAAGGCACTCCCCTATTAAGTTTCATGGATTTTAGTGTTCATTAGCCTATTTAAATAAACTAATTACATACCAAAATTTCTAATTTTTTTAGACTGAGTTGTCTCATTTATTTATTTAATATTTCTAATTTCTCTCATCATTTGGACTTGTGCTTAGCCCAAAACCTTCTTAACATCTTAAGATATGTTTCTAAAAATTTTTATAAGTTTTGAAATTCATTTACATTGTCAAACAGTTTAAACACTATGGTGAAATTTGTTCAGAATATCTCACTGAGCAACCTATATTTACTTAGTTATAAATATTTCTCCTTTAATCTCCTAGACTTTTCCTTTTACTACAACTTTGCTAACATCCTTGTCTAGTTCTCTGTAAAATTTCATAATTTTTTGAAACTTATTTATATGTTTAATTAAATAAAATACAATGGCTAAATTTAAGTAGTTTCATTAGGGCAGTTTGAAAATTATAGTTTCTAGTTTTTACATATTCAATTCATTTTTATCCTAACCAATTTATAACATCTTAAATGATTAATTAACATGTTTTAAAGATAATTTCAAGCTTTGGTTAAAAGATAATTTTACTCTTTGATTCATCAAATTAAAGGTTTAAGCTTAAAAATTAATGGCAGAATTTAATATTCCTTACCTCTTGTAGTTTCTCTTATTTTCTCTTCCTTCTTATCACTTGTTGGTTTAACTCTTCCTTTAGAACTTATTGGTTTAACTCTTCCTTTGGAACACTTATAGACACTTATGATCAATTGTTAAATAAGCTATGGCAGGTTGGAGATAAAGAGAAATAAAAAGGGAAAAAAGGCTACGGTTATAAATTTTGTTGAAGGTGGAGAAATGAGTTTTATCTCCTAATACACTTGTTTTCCTTTTGCTAAGGGGATGACTTACCTCTTGCCCTTCTTCCCTTTTTATAGTGTAGGATTTTGATTTTTAGGTGAGTCATTTGAGTAGTAGATGATTCCTTTGATTTGTAGATGTATCCTTTGAGTAGTAGATAAGTCTTTTTTGATTAGTAGATAAGTTCTTTGGTTTGTAGATGTATCCTTTGAATAGTAGATGAATTTAATTTTTAGGTGAGTCCTTTGATTTATAGGTGACTAATTTGATTTGTAAGTGACTAATTTAGTTTGTTGATCATAAAAAAAAAAATTTTTTTATCACTTATTTATTTAATTTACACAATATTTAGATTATAAGACTTTTATTGCACCAGGGTGTTGCATAAATACATATAGATAATAAAAGGGGAAAAAAATATACTCTCCTTTTTTACATGGTTGTAGGAAAATTGAGGGTTTATTTAGCGATAATAGACCATTTCTTTTATGTAATTTTTTTATTAATTAATTAACTTATTTATTTATTTATTTTAAATTTACAACTTAGAAAAATAGATAAACAAAATTAGATCCTAATATTATTTACTTTGCAATTTTTATTTATTGATTTCATTATAATTTTTCCTTTTTTTTACCTATAAACATCAAATTTCATCAAATTACAACATTTTTCTGTTAAAAAAGGGTTGATTTTTGAAATTCAAATCATTAATTTTTTTAATATAATTTATTTTTTATTATATGTTGGGTTTCGAAACGAATTCTATTCTTAATAATATTTTTTATTTTTTATTTTTTTTATTACTGAATTGATTTGTAACTACTCTTACTTTAATACGATAAGGCAATTGTATTTTGCTTGTAATAAATAGATGACCTCTTGATCATTAAACTTTTAATTTTTTTAATATTTTTCTATTATATTCTAAATTTATTTTGATTTGAAAGAAAATAGTATTTATAAAACAGAAAAAAAAAAACTAGAACTTTTTTGTATCATATTTTGAGGGAACAAGAATTTGTATGTAATGTGCATAGTTCTTTAATGCACTAAGTAATACTATTATCATAGTCAAACTAATTATTATTATCAATTCAGATCATATGCTCATTTCTTTACCTAGTAGTAAAAAATAATTTATTATTATCTTTCGTTAAATTTAGATATAAACATTAATTTGGGGTTGATGGTGACCGGTTGAAAATTAAGTGATGAGTTAATTTTTTTTTTTGTACACCTATTAAGTTTTAAGAATCTACATTTATAAATTAGAGACTGAAAACTTAAGTCTAGAGATTTCATCAAATTTTATTTTGAGATTACTTTATTATAAAAAAAATTAAATATATAAAATGTAGCATTACAAGTAGCTTATATAACAAAATCCAATACAAATTATGCAATTTTATTTATTTTAATCTAAATAAAAACTTATGATTTAATATTAACGAGCATAGTCAACGTGCAACGCACGTTATAAGAAAGACTAGTGTGTGCAACTTTTAATTTCTGATTTAGTTCATTGATAAAATAATTTATTTTCTAGAAAAATCACAAATAATATATTTTTTCCTTTTGGTGTTCTTAATGATTTTTCATTTCATTATATTCCTTTCGTTATTATTATAACTGAATGAAAGAATAAAATTAAAATATGTTATCTTTGTCCTTTTTTTACAAAAAAAAAAAAAAAAAAAAAAAAGTTCTAATTATCAACACTTGAAAAGTTGACTTTTAAAAGTTAATTACTTTAGACATTAGTTATTTTTAACCCTTTTAGCTTCATATTTTGTTTTTTTTAACTTTATTTTTTTATTTCATAATTAAACCTTCAAAATTTTTATTTTTATCATAAATTCCATAAATTCTTTTTATTTTTTACCTTTTAATTCCTCATCTTATTTTTAATTGGCTTTTGAAATTTTAATTTGTATTAATATACTACAATAATGTCACAATTTCGCTTTGTTTATTACTTCACGTGCTTCTTCAATTCCATTATTTAAGTGTGGTTTTATTTTATTGTAGTTTTTAATTGGTTTTGATTCAAAAAGCGATTATTACACATCGATACATATTTTAACATTTTAATAGAAAATTTTTTTATAGGAACAATTTATTTTAAGTGTTGGTGCAATTTCTTAAAGGAATAATTTTATTATTTGATGTTTCTTTTTAGTAGAATTATAAAAGGTTAACTAGTTGAAATACCATACTTGCACGTGGGTATTTAAATATTATTTTATTAATATTATTGTTGATTATATTATTATTTTTGATAAATTATTATAAATTATCAAACTATTTAGAAAGAACCATCAATTCTGTTTGAATAATTAATAACAGTAATCAAAATGAAATTGTAATAATGAAAATTACAACATTGTTAGCATTGTACATTTATAATATTGAGGCCAATGCATAATTTTTCCCCCTGAACTACTTTAAATTGCCACTTGTATTTCTTAACTTTTTGAGGGACCCTTTGTGCCCTTTAACTTGCAATTTTTGTAGTTATTGTACCCATTGCCAAGCTAGATCATTTGCGTGAAACACACTTGCATCTGTGTGTAAAAATTTCTTGATTTGTCATCAAGTTTTTTGCCACATTGGATTCCTGACATACAACAACTAATGGGAAACATAAAAAGAAAAATAATGAAAAATCAAAAGAAAAAACAATCAAACTCGTCCAAAAACTAAAATCCCCAAACTGAGAGTAAAAAAAATTTCAATTCCTCCATCTTCTTGAAATCCCTTTCTTTCACGTTGTTTGTTCAAGTGCCTACATTACGTCTTTGTAGCTTGTTTTTGATTGAAGAGGGAGGTGACATTGCGTACTGCATCTTGTAATAGGAAAGTTCATTCTGACCCATTTTTTCTATCACTTAGGATTTTTGTTTATTAGATTTACTGGGTATATTGGATTTTTGTTAATTGTTTGTGTTGTTTACATTAGAATGATCACTATATTGTGTTTGTTGTTATATAGAAAAGGGAATAATTGCGACCTAATTTTTTTTATATTTGGGATAAAATACTAGGTTATTTAGAAAGTGTGTTTTGTAGCAAATTTTAGTTCTTTAGATAGTAACTTTTAGTTCTTTAGATAGTAACTTTTAGTAAAGAAATGCACATGGGAGCTTATTTAAATATTTCTTTGTCTAGGATTTCATAATGGCTGAGAAGAGAATACACTTGAGATGGAATCATGGTGGCATGTTTCAACTTGAGCCATGTGGACCCTGACCTACTTTCATTAGTAGAGTTGCAAGCCACAGCCAAGTCTTTTGGGTATAACAATGTATTTAGGATATTTGCAAAATCTGTAATAGCAAGAGAGAGAGATATTTAGTTGTTTGTATAAGGATAGTGATGTGCTTCTTGAGTGTAATATATTGAGTCATGCTGAAACCCTCCATTTGTATGTTGAGCATGATGTGGATGAGGCAGAGGAGATAGAGTCTGGTGGACTTGTTAAGGGAGTTATTCCAAATCAAGAAAGGGTAAATGTTGGTAAAGAAGTTGAGTCAGACAATGTGGGTGTGGTCAATGATATTAATGATAATGTGGAGACAATAAATACTTCAACTAATGAAAATGTTCAATTAGATGGGATTGATGATTCAAACATTGAAGATAGTGATGAGAGTAACTACCTAGAGGAGAGTAGAGTTTCATCTGAGGAAGGTTCTAAAGGTGAGGAGTTGGAAGCAAAAGATGCAAGTGATAATGATGAGGAGTTAAGGCAAGCTAGGCAAAGTCTAAGGGCTTACAAGAGAAGAGTTAGGGGTCCTAAATAAGAAGATTATGCAGATTTGCCTTTAGGGAAAACAGGTGCAGACTTTTGGTTTAGAGGGAAAGATCATATCAGTGATAGGTACAAGGGGAAAACAGGTAACAATGAACCCTACCCAAATGATTCTGACATAGACAGTAGAAAAGTGACTGATGATGATCAGAATGAGGGTGAGATAAGTAGTTCAAACAAGAATAGAGAAAGGAAATTGCATTATGATCCCACAACAACGATTCCTTATTGGGAGTTGGGTATGATTTTTGTGAATGTAGCTCAATTTAGAGAAGCAATTAGAAAGTATGCAATAGTTAGAGGAGTGCATCTTACCATTAACCAAATGAACTTGGAAGAGTTAGAGAAAACTGTAAAGATGGTTGCCCTTGGTTATTGTTTGGAAGTAAAGAGAGTGGGAGTAAGAATTTTGTGATTAATACTTATGTTCCAATACATAAGTTTTATAGGATAAATAGAAATAAGTTATGCAATTTCAAATTTATTGCTAAACACTTCCAAGAGAGAATCTCATCACAACCTAGCATTAAGATAAGGGACATACAAGATCTTTGTAGAGATCAATTGAAGGTTTATATAGGAAATACAGTAGCAAGAAGGGCTATAATCAAGGTTTTGATGTCTGTTATGGGTGACTATAAGGTAGAATTTGGTAGGATCCATGACTATTGTGAATAAATAAGAAATTTCAATCCAAGATCCACTTGTTTTGCTATGTGCAAACAATTGGAAGATGGTAAACAATAATTTGAGAGGCTATACATCTGTTTAAATGCATGTAAACAACGATTTTTAGCTAGAATAAGACAAGCATGGATGGTTGCTTTCTAAAGGGCCATGCGGAGGGCAATTGTTGTGTGTTGTTTCGAAAGATGGAAATAATCAAATATTTCCTATTGCCTGAGCTATTGTTGACATTGAAAACACAAGGAACTGGCTTTGGTTCATTTCCACTTTGAAGCAAGATTTGGATATCACTATAGGAAAGGGATGGGCAGTTGTGATAGAAATACAGAAGGTATGGGGCCTTTATGGTATTTATTTTATATTTTGTTTTTGTCTTTTACTAATAAATTCTTAATAATGCATAACTTTGGTAACTTTGATTTTTCTTTTAATGTTGTGTATAATAGGGATTGGATAGAGCCATTAGTTAGAAGTTACCTGATGTTGAGCACAGAATATGTGCAAGGCATATTTGAACAAATTGGAAAAAGAAGTGGAGGGGTAAAGAGAGAAGGAAGAAGTTTTGGGAGGTGGAAAGGGCACCATTTGAAATGCTATTAAAAGAGAAGTTGAAAGATATAAGCAAACTTAGAACTAGTATTGTTGAGGATTTATTATATTATAACACCAATACTTGTGTGATGTGGTTGAAAATAGTATGTCTGAGATATTTAATGGGTGGATTCTCAGTGCTAGACCGAAATCTATTATAACCATATGTGAAGAGATTAGGCAGGAGGTGATGGAGAGGAATGTGAGAATGAGAGAAGTTGCAGAGACATGGATTTGTGATATCTCACCTATTGCAATGGAAAAATTGGAATTGCACAAGCTATTAGCTATACATTGTACACCAAAGTGGAATGGGGATACTGGATTTGAGATAATAGAGGGAGAATACCAATACACTGTGTGTTTGAGTAAAATGACATGTAGTTGCAGGTCATGGGAGCTTAAAGGCATTCCATGCCAACATGCAATTTGTGCCACGAACGATAGAAAGTTGAATCCAAAAGATTACATTGCCAAGTGATATAAGAAACAACATTTTTTGTTGTCATCTAGTTTCAGTGTGCAACCAGCTCTAGATTGAAGCTTTAGCTTGAAACTAATAATCCTATTGTTCTACCACCAATCATTGAGAAAAAAAAAGGAGGGAGAAAAAAGATAAACAAACGAAGGGACAAAGATGAACCAAAAAAGAAAATTGGGAAGCATTCAAAGAGAGTTGTTGTAATGACATGTACACTATGTAAGAATCCCTGGCACAGTAAAATGGGTTGTCTATAGAAAGTGAGAACTGTAGCTCAGGCAATCATTTCAACATTTTTCCTCAATTTGCTATGTATAATATTGTTATTGATTTCATGTAACTGTTTATAATTATTTGTATATGTGATTATTAATTATAACCTTGCAACTGTAATGGCACCAACTATAGGTATAAAGAGCACATCAAGTCAAACAAGAGTTACAACTGCAGCGCAAAGCAGCAATCCAAGTCAAACAAGAGCTACAACTCCAGCACAAAACAGTAATCCATGTCAGCCAAGATCTACAACTCCAATACAAATCAGCAATTCAAGTCAGCTAACAACTACAACTCCAGCCCAAAGCACCAATCCAAGTCAGCCAAGGACAACTCAAAGACCAAATACCAATTTCACTCCAAATACTACCAGTAAATGTTCAATCCTGAATTAAATTAAATGCATCATCTTTTTAACATCATTTCATTGCCATTTTTGGGATTTAGATGGTAACTTCATTCATTTCTCAGTGCCTTCATTTGCTATTGAACAAATCACAACTTAGGCTGCATCTACTGCAATGCATTTTAGAAGATGTACAAGAGCTACAAAAGCACAAAATCCAGCTCAAGCAAGTCAGGGTAGTAACCCTATGGCTAGAGGGATACAATAAATGCCTCTATCAAATAGAAAGAGATATGCAGATCCAATAATGGCTTCTTAGGCTAAAAGACATATTGCCCCAAGGGGAATAGGAGTTTACATAAATGAAATGACTGGTGCAACAACATATCAGGTTTTATATTTATTATAAATTATTTTGGTTTGGTTTAATGCAATTTTAATTTTTTTTTTTAGTTTTTATATTAATTTTCCCATTATGGTAATTTGTGCACTTTTCGATCTTAATGCAGTCATCACTAAACAATGGCAATAGGGTTGTAACTCATGGATCAAAGTTGAAGAACTCTATTATTATAATTGGAGATTTGGGATTCAAAGCTTCTGGATTGAAGTGGAAGGGAAAAAATGCAGTCACAACTAGGCAACTAGAACAATAGAGACTTGATATACAACATCAGCATAGGCAGTCTCAACCTGCAAGAACATCAACCAACTCTTTTGCAATGAGTCAGCCATCACAAGGAAGCAACTGCCCATCTTAGGATAGCATAAACCCTTAATGAAATTGATATCTTTCTATTTTGTTTGTTGTATTTGGTAATTGTGAAACAATTATGATGACTACCAATTATTTATTCTTTTTGTTAGTTTGATATGTATATTGGATTCAAGTTTTTTGGAGTTAGTACTTATGAACTCAAATGTTGTAAAAGTACTTATGTTTTAGTCCTTTTGGGATTTAATTGGATTCAATTTTTTATTAATGGAAATTTACCAATTCTGGGAAATGTATTTCTTATCTTCTACTAATTTCATCGAACAGTACCAATTATCGGTTATGCATTTGTTGTTAACTGTTAATTTCATTTCCAACTCAGAAATTATAAAGCAATAGGAGATGAATAATAATAGGGAGTACAAACTATACAAAAATTATTTATCGCCAGTGCTAAAATCACTACTCAATCAGTCTATTCTACCCAAAACAAAAGCTAAAACCAACTTCCCAATACACACTACTGCAACTTCACATAACTCATTTCTTCAATCTATCCCACATTATCATCGTAACAAACAACACAAAAATATCAATGCCAATTTGATATATAGTCTTTTACTTCTTCCTCTCTTCTTCATATTCTCTGATATGCTTAAGTAAGCCCATAATCACATGTTGAACATGTTTTGGCAATGGTGGATCCAACCACTAAAAAAAAATTACATGCCCCTGGCTTCTCAAATCAACACAAAAAACAACAATTTCTTAAACCTCCATTTAAAGAAAAAAATAATTCAAACTTCACTGATCCAACTTGGCAAGGGGTACAATAGCTACAAAAATGACAAGTTATAGGGCACAAAGGGTCCACTGAAAAGTTAAGGGCCACAAGTGGCAATTTAATAAAAGTTTGGGGGGAGGAAATTATGCATTCGGCTAATAAAGTTTTATCATAAAAAAAAGTCTTGTAGTGGAGAAACTAACTACATGTTGAAACTTGGTTAAAGAAATTAGAGAATTCCACTATTTAAAATATTTAGGTATTTGAAAGTGATTTTAAATGATAGCAGAAAAAAAAATCTTAGAATAGAATTCTACATAAGAACTCATTAATTAATATCATTAATAACATTTTTATTTTTTTAAATAGTTAATTAAATTAATAATATCATTAATATTTTAAAAAATTTTCACTTTTTTGAAATAATTAATATTTAATCTCTTCATTTTCTTTTTTCCTCCATTACAAAATTTTTATAGATGTCCACTTCAATATAAATGAAACCTTGAAGAAAATCAAATTATGCTTTCAACAAAAATAAATAAATTCTTTGCAAATGGCATCTTATTGATGTGTGCTTGATCAATGTGGTGATGGTGGTAGAATTACATAGTGTATTCAGTTTTCGATGATCTATTACAATATGATTTTATGATTTATGAAGGGAGATGATAGTACTTCTCAACCTATTCTAAATTAGGGGCAAATTTCAATGAAATTCTTTTAAAAAAATTTTAATGTTTATTAGATTTATGCCTGGATTTTAGATTAGGAAAAATTATAATTGTGCCCCTATTTTTTGACAAAAAAAAACTAATGTACTCTTGTATTTTTTTTTTTTAATTAAACTATTGTAACCTTACATTTTTAATCTATTACACCACAATAATCTTCCGTCCATTTTTATCATTTTTGGAAAGAAAGTCAACAAAATTCTTAACAGTCCAAATAGAGAGAAGATAATATGTTGTGAAAATACCCTTATACAGCTACATTATGTCTTTAAATCGATAAAGTATGTGAAATAAATAGCAAAATCTAAGAAAAAATACGAAGAAGAAATTAGATTGGGGTTTTGCAATGTCTGGGAGGAGCAATTCATCTTCTAACTCAACGAACTGCAAAAATGAGGGTAGACTGTTGAACTCTCTTTACAAATGCGGGAGGCGAGATAGGATCAAGATTTTCAAGACAAGAAAGAGCAAGAACAAGCCCTACTATTTTTGTTAGAATAATGAGTATGGCAACTTCCTTGGGTGGTGCAAGACAACTGATTCGTGCATTCATAACACTAGGGAGACAAGAATGGCTAGAGATGCAATGGAAGTTGAAAGTTTTGAAATGAAGATAAGGAACAACACTGTAAGGGATCTACTTGACCTAAAAGATGTTATTGTGCACCACAATGATGAAAATAGATGTATTCGGGGCAAGGTTGACAGGCTAGATTCCGTTGGCTATACGAAGATTGTCTTGGCTATATGCATGATATGCACTTTAGTGAATTTCATCCTTGTTCTATTTGTGTTTTGCAAGATGGGTTAAATGGGTTTGTGGGTGTTTTTGGCTTATTTTCAGTTTTAGTTGATGAGCTAGCTATTGTGAACTATTAATTAGTGTGTATGTGGAGGGTAGTATAATCGTGGATATATTAGGTAGTTGACAATTAATGTTTAGTATTTTATGAACAATGTAATGAACCCTTTATTTATGCAAAGACTACCTTTTTATATGAAATGATTTTATGTTCTCTCTTTAATATAAAATTTGTAACATCTACTCTCTTTAATGATCTAAAACCTCCAATCTACTTTAAACCTACTTATTAATGCATCAATTTGGACACAAATCCTGCTCCTAGCATTAAGAATATTACATATATAAAACACATTTTATGCAACTTTTCATTGAACAAAAAATAATGTTTCATTACATATTTGCCATAAGAAATCTAGAACAACATTTCCTTTAGATTTCTGATTACAAATCACTATGAATAATCATCCCGAAAAATATCAATCTATGCACATTATAATATTTGTGTAAAATTTACATTATATGCAAAGAGTTTCTATATGTCAAAAAGCCAAAATATCCATGTTCCTACTGTCCAAGGTTCTGCTCTTAATATGCAATTTGTACATTGCTCCCTCCTCTTTCTCCTGATCTGGATCCAAAAGCACCTACAATCCTGCCTCTCTTTCTTTGTGACTACAAAATGTAGATATCCATAAGTTTTAATAAAAATAATAGATAATAATAAGTCTTTAAGGCATCAATTAGTTAATATACCCGTTGGCTTGATGGAAACGATGTGCAAGTCTCTTATTATGCCTTAACTGACTGCATTGCTTACATCTTACTATTCTTGCTCTTATGCTTTTAGTTGCAGGAGGCCCTTCACCATCTTGCTTGATTCTTCCATTTTTGAGCTTACCTACCGTCTTTCTCACCTCAAGAGGCTGGATATTCTTTCATTCCTAAATTTCTTCATAGTTAGGTTGAGGCATTTGATGTAGGTGGCCTGAGTATGTCTCCACATATTTCTCAATAGTGAAATATGGGTCACAAAAATCCTCAACACTAACTCTTTTGTATCCTATGCATAACATGGCATGCCAGACTTGTCCCACCAATTGCAACCGTAGATTTTCTTTTCTAACTCAACAACAAAGGTAAATGGGCCTTCTTTTACCTCAAACGCATCCGTACTGCTTGTTATTAATCTACAACATCTAAAGTCTTTAATGATATTCTTCAAATCCCTTTTGGCTTTAGGCGAAAATTTTCCATCCATAGAAGCAACCTTCATAGACCTTCGATGCATTCTCACCATGAATTTTTTTCTAAAGGTGTCTAAAAGATTCACAATGGGCATTGACCTAAGCTTCCCAACCTAACTATTAATAGATTCAACCATGTTGTTACTAATATGGTCACTCTTGGCATCGACACTAAAAGCATGCCTATTCTATTGATTAAGAGGTATTTCAAGTAACCACTCAGCAGGTTTCCCATCAAGTATTGTTCTTATGATTGTCATATGTAAATTAAATTGCTCAAAATATGTACTCTTAACAGTAGCCAAAAATTCCTTCTTCAGTAAAATACCATAAAATTGCTTTTAAAAATTTATTATATATGCCTACAACAAAATCTTTGGTATGATCTGGAAATTAGTTTTTCATAGCATCTATTAACCCCTATTGAAAGAGTAGTACATAAATCACCTCATTTAAAATTATAGCAAACATAAAAACACATAAAAAGACAAAACACACTATTCAAGGCACATGCATAATGGTCAACAAAGATACAAACATTGATAACAATAAAGTCACATGTATTATATAATAAGTAATAAACATTATAATAAAAAATGACCCACTATAAAAGCATAAAGTTTGGACCACTTACCTTTTACTTGTTTGACATAAATGTTCAGGGTTTGTCATGATATATAGGACCTGTGTACTACTGAAGATAATCCATAAAGAACCCCTAATTGACACTGTATTCGACCTTAACAATTGCAAAAGCCAAAGGCAATATCCCTCTATTGCCATCCATGCTAATTGTAGCTAATAAAACTCCTCCATAGGGCCCCTTTAGGTGGTATCCATCAAGGCCTATAAATGGCCTGTACCCCTTTATGAACCCATCTATTATTGTCTTAAAGCTTATGAATAATCTCCCAAAAACTATGGGATTACTCTCACATTTTTTAGGTTTAGTTTCAAATTTCACAAAGGTTCTTGGGTTAGATGTCATCAAGGCTTCAAGATATCTTCTAAGATAGGTATAACTCTCAACATGAATACCATCTAGTGTCTACGTAGCTTGGTTCCTAGCCTGATATAGTTGCAATGGCTGCATCGTTATTCCAAAATTTTTTTTATAATTTTCCAGCCATTAATTGATAGCTTATATTAGGATCAATCACAAGCTCATCTTGCAACTTCCTTTTCACCAATTTTATGTTTGCAATTGGATTTTTATTTCCTACAAGCCTCACACATTGATGCTGATTTTCTATTGTTTTCACCGTGGATGTAACCTTATCACCTAATAATGAGCATGCATTCTCCATCTACAACCCTCATTCTTACAACAAACAGTAACTCTCTTTGGTTCACTCCTAATCCACTTGATAATGTACCCTCCCTTAACTGCATAATCCCTCAAAGATTCCCTAAATATACAAATAGATGCAAATGATTGACCCACTTTAAATTCAATTATGCCCTCATCATTTGGCTTATAGTAATTTTCATACAAGTTTTTAAAAGGGTCAACAACCCATTTTCTTTTCTTTCTACTAACAGGTTCATCCCCCACATTAGAATCATCTGAACTGTCAAGGGATCGCTCATCATCTACTGAGTCCACACTACTCAAATCATCACTGTCATCCTCTAATTCATCCCCTACATTTCCACCAAATGTGTCTACCCTTGGTTTAGGCACCACAAAATCAGATGGATGCCCCTCTATCTCATCATTGTCAAGGTTAGAGAAGCAACAATATGACTCATCTGAGCTGTCACTACTTTCATCTTGGAGTTGAGGTTATGTTGGTCTTAGTCTTGGTCGTAGTATTGGGGTTAGTGTTGGTGTTGTATTGAAGCTAGATCTTCTCCTCAAATTATAAGTCCTTTCAAATAGTGAAGTAGAGCTGCTTTCTTGATGTGATGACACATTAGGCTCAACTATTGCCTCTTTCTATCCTTATTCTATTGTGTATTTGCTTCTCTTATTTGATTTGTCTCCTCCCTCTCCCTGTTAATCCAAGATTCCTCCTTATGCCACAACCCCTCACTCTACCCCTCTCTATAATGTTATCTGCACCTCTCTTTGAACTAATGATATAACCCCTTCCACTACCCCTTCTTTTGCCCTTTACACTAGGCTTGCACAAGTCATATAATGGGAATTCTTGGCCAATATTGTCCCATATATTAGAACCATATATATAAGTTGAGAACTCCCCTGACCCTGAGCAATTATTATCACATTTGCTCCCTATGTCTCTCCCCCACAACACATGTAGTCCTCCTTTGTCCCTGCCTCACATTTGAACCCCTAACTAGTTGAGCCTCACATACCCTTTCATTCACAATCACACTTAGTTTAGTGGCATTCCAATTCATATTATTTGATGCACCATTTCCCCCATCATAACCACTTGCATTCTCAAATTCCTCTTAATTCACATTAATTTCACAGCCACTAAAAGCATTATCATTTTCCCCCTGATTCATATTAGCATCACAGCCACTAAAAGCATTCCCATTTTTCCTTTGATTCACATTAATCTCACAACCATTTTCAACTTCATTTCCCCTATCATTCCTACCAACCTCACATCCACTTGCATTTTCATTTTCCTCCTCATTCATACCCCCCTCAACCACATTCATATCCCCATGGCATCCCAATTTATTTACATCTCCCTCCCTAATTACAGACCCAACATAGTCCCATATATATGTATTTTCAATCAAATTGACATTTGCATTTTCCTTCAAACTCAACCCTTATCATAGCTCAAACATGCATCAATCATTTCCCCACAAACTACACTGCCATCCCCAAACAACATCACTATGCATATCACTATCTATAACCATCTCTTCCACTACACTAGAATCTTGATAAGGTTCTTCAAAGGCAAGAGGTTCAACATGTGTAGCTTTAACAAATAGCTCAACCTTACGAGAGGATTCATATAGTGCAAACATACACATCAAATCTTCACCGTCTTATATAAGCAAGTTCTCCCTAAAGTTTATTTCTATGAATGAGACATGAATTTTATAAAAATCGTAAATATCCATTACCAACCGTAAATAAGAGTACGCATTCATATCTACATTTGCAATTGTAGCAATACGTCCTTCAAATGTACTAAAAAGATCATACTATTCTTGCCCAGCCATTCTGTCATTTGAACAAACAATTTATAACTCAATTAAACCATAGATATTCACATTGTAGTTCAAAATGAATCTATTACATATCAAAGTAAATCTTAAACACACACAATTTGAATGAAAATTCTTATTTTAAAGTAAATTACTTTTCTCCAATGCATTCAATGAAAGAAAGATAATGAAGGTTTGGGTTTATTTATAATGCACATTTGCTATCACTTCAGTTGTTCTTCAAACACCAGTAACGATGCAAGAAAAATGGTTCTCGGTAGGCATGATTTTGATTCAAAGTAAGTGGAAGCATTTTGTCTAGTTTCCCTTGATTTTCAATTGTTTTGAAAATAGTCAAGAAGTAGGGGACGCTTCGTTTTCCCTATTCCCTCCTAAGTCAAATGCATTTGGATTTGGTATTTTATTTGAGGTTATTATAGCCATTTCACTACATTTTAGTGTCCAAAAATGATAAAATGGATAGAAGGTTATTATGGCATAACAAATTAAAAATACAGGGACATAGTAATTTAATTAAAAATATAGGGGTACTCCAATTCTTTTTGTCAAAATAAAAGGACACGATTATAATTTTCTCTTTAGATTATTTATTCAAAATGAATTCAGTAACTAATATTTAAAAAGATTATTGTAAAATCTATTAAAATATTTATAAAAATAATAAATTTTAAGTTCAATTATAAACTTGATTTATGTATGTATATTTCAATATATTGATTCTTTTGCAAGACTATGAGGTTAATTTCACTAGTGGTCCACCATCTTAGGGTTCTAGCACTTAAGTGTACCTACACTTCAATTTGTATCTTAAAAGTACTATATTTTTTATTATTGCATATTTAAAATACTTCTTACCGATTTTTTACTTTGTCGACCACTTGAGGTCCATATGGCCTAACACATTAGTTTTATTATGCCAACTTGGATTTCCACTAAATGGAAATAGTCTCCTCTCTCCTCTAGATCAACAATTCACTTCCTCTTTTCTCTTCTTTTTTCTCTCTCCACCTTTTTTCCTTCTCTCTTCGCAATTGATTATTTTCTTTGTTCTCTATGTTTCACGCATTTTCACTTGAACTAATTGAAATTGAAATCCCTAATTTTCTTCCCTCAAATGAGAGAAGCTATTGTCTAGATGAGATAAAAAATCAAAGCTTTACACTATTGAATGTATGTTTGGTAGTGGTTTAAGGAGGAATAAAAAGATATAAAGTAGAGAAGATCAGTTGATAAGAATCGCACGCAAGAGAGAGAAGTAGTGCTCTTAAAGGTGCTTTGTTTGACATAAAAAAATAGCGACAAATTTAATAGGTAATTTTTTCGAACCACTATAAAAATGCATTTTGTGTTGGATGTTTGTGGTCCATGGCTTTTGTGTGTACATATTACTATACTATAAATTCTTTGGCCTTTGTGGGTATTTTTTAGTAGAAAAGGGATGTGCCAAAATATTTGGAAGTATGCTTAAAAATGCCCTTGCTTTTTTATTTTATTTCAAGGTGGTTGTGCCATTATTAGGGTTTAGGGTTTGATATTTATGATTTATTTATTGTATTGTTATCTGTTGTATTTTTTTTACATTGATGTTTGAATATGTTGCTTTTTGTGTCTTTAAATAAGCAAGGAGGAGTTGGATTATGAGTTATTAATACATTGTGGAGGTGAAAAAGGGTAATATGCTTGCTTTAAGGATCTAAGTTTAGAGTAATATAGTGCAATGCAGATGAAATTTCTATCATTAGGGTAGATATTGCATTACAAAGAATGGATGTTCATGGTGTGTTTAGGTACTAGTGGCTAGAACCTAATAAACCTTTTAGTAACGGTATTAGGCCTCTTGAAAGGAGAATGATATATATGAAATGAGTTTGTTTAGTAGTGACTTTGGAGTTATATATGTATATCTTGAACATTTAAGGATGGTTGAGATTGAAAATGCTCTAAATATAAATAGTAGAAGTTCCATTTATATAGAAGAATTAATAGAAGACAATAATATTAAACCTACTATTTCTAAACCCATCAATGTGAGGAAAGAAATTGGTAACTCTAAGCTAGCAATAGAGCTACCCACAAAGCCAGTTACTAAGTCAATCATAGAAGAAGAATTAGAACATGCTTCCAACTTTAATGTGGATGTAAGTCAGTGGAAAATAAATTTCAACTTTTACTTTATTATAGGGGCAGATAATTTAAATGTTGGAGCTAATTGGGTTGGTGTAGGTGGTTTAAATATAGAGAGTGCGGGTTTCAATGTATGGGACGAGGGAGTTATTAGAGATGACGAGAGGGTAGCTCATGAAGGGATTAGAGAGGATGATAATGGCATAAAGGGTGAATAACAGTGACGAGGCAAGGGGTCAAAGGGTAGATGACAATGGTGGGAAGGGTTTAGAAACTAAAGGTAGGGAAGGGGAGGATGAGCTAAGGGATGATGAGTATGATAGTGAGGCTGGTGATGATGATTTTATTAATGTTATGAATGATAGAGAAAAGGTAGCTATAAATAGGGTAGACCAAAAGGCAGTGTCGGTGGGATTCCAATAGGGGGTGAAGATACAATTTAGGCTAGATGTTGGTGATGAATCTTCTGAGTATGCCCCCTTTAATGAATTACAAACTAAATCTAACTCAGAGGATGAAGGGAGAATGAGGTTCCCTACTTTTAATAAAAAGGACATGTTGAGTCCAACATTTAAGGTTGGGATGTTTAAGAATAGGGTAGAGTTCTTGAAAGCATGTAGAAATTATGAGATCCTGAATAGATTTTAACTGTGTTTTAAGAAATATAATAGATAAAAATTCCAACCTATGTGCCATAAAGGATGTGAGTGGAAGATATTTACTAGTAAGTTTAACCCAAAAGATGATAATAACTCTACTTTCCAAATAAAGATAGGCAAGTTTAACCATACAGGTGCTAAAGTTTTTAGCAATTTCCATGTGACTACCACATGGTTGTCTAAAACATATTTGGAGGATTTTAGAATCAATCCTAGTTGGGAATTGACTCATTTTATTAGTGTGATAAAGAAGGACCATGGGTATACTATAGGTAGAATGAAGGCTTGGAAGGCTAAAGATAAGGCCTTTAAGATAATCCATGGGATTGCAAATAAGCAATTTTCCCTTTTACATGACTATAGGGAAAAAAATCTTAAGAATAAATCCAAGTAGTTCGGTGATTTTAAAGAGCGAAAGAGATTTTTTTTATGGAATTTACATCTATCTTGAGCCTCTAAAAAAGGCATTCAAAGAAGATCTTAGGAAGTTTGTTTGTGTTGATGGATGTTGGTTGAAAGAAATATGCGGAGGCCAAATATTGGAAGCTATTTCTATTAACCCTAATGAATGCATCTTTCCTATTGGGATGGTTCTTAGAGAACTTAAAGGATGACCTGGAGCTCAACAATTTCCACCATTTTTCCTTCATGAGTGACAAAGAAAAAGTAAGTGTTTTTCCATAATAGTTTATGATTTACTTTTTCATTTTATAGTAGTTATTTCTGAGATAATTTTACTAATTTTTAATTTTTTTATCTTTTTTTATATAATTATCTAATTTGGTTCTCCTCATTATTGTTTTTGGATGGATATTGGGTCTCATTAGTGTGATTAATAGAAGGTGGGAGGGTGTTGAACACAAAATGTGTGTTAAGCATTTATATACTAACTATAGGGCACACTTTAAAGGGAAAGAGATGAAGGATGTGTTGTGGGATTATGCTAGGGCCACTTATGATGCTAAACTTAAAAAATGTTTAAATGCAATTGAAAAGGTTAATCCATAGGCTAGAGAGTGGTTAAGACAAAGGTCGTGTGCTAACTAGTCTAGGCCTTGTTTTAAAACAAATATTAAGTGTGATATACTTATAAATAATCCATGTGAGTCCTTCAATAAGTATATATTGGATGCTAGAGACCAATCTATATTAACCATACTTGAAATGATTAGAACTTAACTAATGAAAAGGTTATTTAGAAAAAATGAGCAAATGAAAAAAGTGCAAGGACCTTTATGCCCTAAGATTCAAAAAAAATTAAATGAAAATAGGAAATTTGCACATTATTTTGAATCTACATTTATTAGGGGCTGAGGGTTTATGTTGCTAGGATAGATGGTCAGTTTATAGTTTGACATGGACAAAAGAACATGTTCTTATATGTGTTTGGACTTCACTGGTATTCCATGTGGACATGCATTGTTTCTCAAAATACATGCAATTGCATGTATTTTGGAAAACAATGAACAACTAGAGTCTTATGTCCATGAATGTTACAAGGTGGAAACATATATGAAGTTTTATAGTGTGTTTATAAATCCAATCAACGGGCCTGATATATGTACCAAGATGAATGTTGATAACCCAATTAGTGCTCCAACCCCTAGAAAGAAAAAAAAAAAAGGTAGGAGGAAAGAAGTTGAGGAGTTGAAACAAACTGCAGCTAAGAGAAAACTTGTAGGAAAAATTTTTAATTAGCATGAGGTGCAATATTTTTGGAGTAGTGGGTCACAATAAAAAGTATCATGGAGGCTAATCCCAAATTGGTAGTCAAACAAATATAAACTCTTTTTTTTTTAACTTTTAGCAATATACTTGTTTGTGTATGACACTTTTGATTAACATTCTTGTGCTTCTATGTAATGTAGAAAAGGAAAATAACTAAAATTGCCAATGCTAACAGTTCACAGTAAATTGTTAGCAATGTGGAGAGTTCACAACCCACAAGCATCCATGTAACAGTTAGGTGGATGATGGATGTAAGTGCTTTGGATTATGTTAATTTATTTCACACATGCTTGTAAATTTTTAATTTTATTTATGTGACATTATCAAACTTACGGGTAGTAGTCAAACTGTCACTCAACCAACCAATTTGAGCCAAGACAGTGAATTTAGTGAAGTTCCTATTAAAGTAGAAAGTGATGCAGCTAACCAAGGACTAAGAGGAGGATTAAGGATAAGATAAAGTACTCGAAGACATAACTTAGCAACTATGTTAGCAGGGAACACTTCAGTCCAAACCATTGTAGGAATACAATCAAAAAAGAAGAATTGTCAGGCACAAAGGATAATCTAGAAATCATAGCTTTGATGGAATTCATTTTGTTTTCATGTTTGTGTTTGAATTTAGGGAGAATTTTATTGATATAGTAGGTTGATTTGATTTCTAATTTTGTTAATGAGTTGAACTGATGTTGATCACAAAATTGGTATAGATCAAATTTTTTTATGCTTGAGTAGTGAAACACTAGTAAAGAAAGGTGTTTCACTTTTGAATCATGTAATAGGCAACATTTTTTGCAAATTGTAATAGGGTTCAAATTTTTAGCAGGTTGTAATCGCAGCTTTTTGCTCAGTTTATATTATACCATGGTTTAGGTTCTCATCTAATTATAATAACAACTATAATGATAAATATTTTATGCAATATACAAGCAGTATTGTTTCAACACTTGTGTTCTTATAGTTTGTAATTTTTCCATTTCACATAAGTAAGCAATAATTGAGATATTACTTTCCATAGTTTTCTCCTCACTTAAACAACAATACCAGTAGTGGAGTGGAGATATTTTCCTCCTCACTTAAGCAAATTCACTTAAAGAACATTTGTGGAGATTTTAAGCAAATAATCAATAAGCATTATTACTAAAATATCTTTTGGGCCATAATACAATGATTTAAGCTCTCCTTCACTATACAAAATACTAAGAAAATCCACCCTAAGTTAACAACCCTAACCACTTCAGATCCTGTGGGAGAGCAAGCAAATGAATTAGTTGTAGGTACAACCATTGCATTTGCCATAAAACCCCATCACCAGAAGCAACAACACCAAAGCCATAGACAAAACCACTCAAACTTTGTTTTCCTATTTTTATTTTCTTTCTCCATCATTTCTACCTTCTTTAGCAAACCTCCTATGACCCTCCTTAACCATTCTTCAACCATAGGGTCAAGCCATTTTATGAAGCGACAACACTGTCTACTCTGTATTTAAGAAAAAGAAAAATCAAACAAACCCTAATTTTATATCACAACTAAACATAATACACACCCAAAGATTAAATATCTTACTCCGTAATTAATACAACCCCAGAACCTCCTACTAAGATTTTTTTTAGGTCCACAAGTTCTCATAATAGCTTCAACCTCACATCTGTAAATTTTTTTATCTAAGAATGTCCATCCACTACTAATAGATTGACTATCAACTTTGACCCTGTAACATAAAAACAATGGTATTTTCAAATAAATCAAACGATTTATAATGAGAGAGTTAAAAGATTGAGGAGAATAAATTTTATTGGCAGTAGAGAAGTCATAAAGAATGAAAACTGCGGGTATAGAGATGGAGAGAGGAAAAAGAAGAGGAAAGAGAAAGTGAATTACTGACTTAAAGAAGAGAGGGGAGAGAGTATTTCCATTTAGTGAAAATCCAAGTTGGCACAATAAAACTGCCATGTCAAACCATGTGGACCTTCGGTGATCAGTAAATTAAAAAATAGGTTAAAGGTTTTTTAACTATGCAATTATAAAAATTTGAATATTTTTAATATACAAATTGAAATCTAGACACACTTAAGTGCTGGGACCCTAAGATAAGGGACCACTAGTGAAATTAACCCCAAGAATATGAGATAAAAATTATTTTGGTTCATTTTTCGGATATTGGTTAGTATAATAAATTGGATATTTAGATTTTTGAAAATAATTATAATAAACATAGGATTTTATTTGTAAACATTATATAACATCCGCACATGAAGCACAAGAATACGACTAATGTAATAATATAACTCTATTATTAGTACCCTCATGCGAAGCATGTAAATACGACTAATATATATATGAAAGCTGAAACAAAGAGAAGATTCAAAGCTACTTTATATGTTCAATGTTGTTTTTTATCTTTTTCGAGGAACTTTTGTAATTTTTTTATTTTTTTATAATTCAGTTATATATATATGTTATTTTAATAATGATATTCATTTATTATCTTTATTATATTAATATTATAATATAATTCTATTATAATTCAGAATTTGTGCTATCATATTAATATATATATATATATATATATATATATATATATATATATATATATATATATATATATATATATATATATATATATATATGTTT
>CANUEP010081346.1:0-22922 GCA_947857235.1 Jatropha podagrica | reverse complement strand
TAGAACTCTATTAGGAGTTGTAAATAGAACCCTATTAGGAGTTAGATTTCTAATAGGTTTATAGTATCATGTATGTATATATATATGTGTCCCTATTGATGAATTAAAATAAGAAAATATTTTTCCATAATAAACTCACATCTTCTAACTTTGACCGCTTCCTCAAAGGGCAGTTGCCCTATTTATAGATATTTAATTATTAGCGTCATCCAATTTGGCTTTGTCATTATGGGGAACATTTCTTTGCTTTTGATGCTCAGGGCTTGTTTGCTTTTTTACTAGTATTCCTGTTGAAAATTCTTTATTTTAGCTACGGCCTTAGCCACTGCATCTGTTGCATGATTTTCTGACCTGAGAATTTGTTTGATTTCCCATATAGTTCTTCCTTTTCTAGTTGTTACAGTTACTACTTTGTCGTGGTTTGGTATCTATGCAAGGATGGTTCTTTTGATTTGAATGTTCCTGAAACTTTATTCACAACAAGTTAAGAATGGGAGAATATAGTGAGTTCTCTTGCTCAGACCTCTTTGGTTGGCTTAATTCTAGTAATCAATGCTTTGTACTTGGCCATGTTGTTAGCATAGGGAAAAACCAACTGCATTGTATATTTGAGTTGGATTCGGCTAGGTCCTTTTAGGACGATCCCTATGCCTGGTCTCGTGAAATCGCATGCCTCGTCTATGTGCATTCGCCATTAGTGTACGAAAGCCCCTCCTATTTCAAGGGTTTTAGGCATGGCCATTTTTGTTACAAAGTCAGCTAGAGTTTATGCTTTCAAGGGGGGGGGGGCACGGTGCATAGCGGATATCGAATTCCCCTAGTCTAATGGACCACTCCAACATCCTTCCTGAGGTTTTTGTCCATTGTAGTATCTTCCTAAAATGAAAATTAGTTATAACTATTATGGATTGTGCCTGGAAGTAATGCCTTAGTTTGGACGAGGTTATGAGTAGGGAGAATGCCAACTTCTCAATCTGTAGATATTTGAGCTCGGTACCTCGTAGTACCTTGTTGATATAATATATCGAGTATTATTCTCCTATGTCTTCTCTTACTAATATTGAGGCTATAGTGGCATCTGTGACTGATAGATATAGTTATAGTGTCTCGCCATCTTGTGGTATACTAAGCAATAGTGGAGAGCTAAGAAACTGTTTTAGTCTATTTAAGGCCATTTGGCACTCCTCGGACCAGTGAAAACGCTTCATATTTTTCAATATTTGGTGAAAGGGCATATCTCTCCTAGTCGAGGATGATATGAATTTGTCGAGCGCTATTATTCTCTCATTCAGCTGCTATACCTCGTTTATGTTTGTTAGGGGATTCATGGCTTGGATTGCCGCTATCTTCTCTAGGTTAGCTTCAATACCTCTTTGGAAAATCATAAATCCCAAGAATTTTGCTGTTGTCATGCCAAAGAGATACTTGTATGGGTTAAGTTTTATATTATATTTGGATAATACTTGAAATGTTGCTTCTAAGTCTTTGGCATGCTATTTTGCATGTTTGCTCTTCACTATCACATCATCGATGTATACTTCTATGGTTTTCCCGATTTGATCCTTGAATATTGTGTTGACTAACAGTTGGTATGTGGCACTTGCGTTCTTGAGGCCGAATGGCATCATCTCATAATGATATATTCCCCAATTTGTGATGAAACTAGTTTTTTCTCTATCAATTTTGTTCATTTCGATTTGATGGTAGCCTACTATTGCATCCATGAAGTTGGATCTCTCATACCAGCAGCTGAATCCACCAACTAGTCGATGTTTGAGAGTGGATAAGGGTCTTTTGAGTAGGCTTTATTCAAGTCTATGAAGTCGACATAGAGTCTCCACTTGCCGTTCAGCTTTGGGACAAAGACCATATTGGCTAGCCACTCCGGGTAGTGTGCTTCCTTAACAAAACCTGCATTAATGAGTTTGTTAATTTCAGCAGCGATTACCTTTTGCCTAATCAATGTGTGGTTCCTCCTTTCTTGTTTGACTTGCTTTGTGTTGGGATCAATGATGAGCTTACGGTTTATGATATTAGGGTTGATTCCTTTAATATCTACAGCAGTCCAGGCGAAGCTTTGTTTATTCCTTCTAATCACGTCTTCTATGGAGGTGAACGCTTCTTTTAGAAGGTCGGCTCCTATTTTCAATATTCTATTCATTTCGATGGTGATACTCGTTAGCTCGCCTTCTAGTTCTAAATTTAGTTCAGTCCCTTCTCTCAGTATGTTGAATGGCTTGGGCATTTGTCACTTGCTGTTCTCTTGTTTCTGCCCTTTTTGTTCAACTTTTAAGACCATCTATAGAGGGAAGGCGAGCTATACTCCTTTAAGGGCTACCATGTATGCCACTCTGGCTACCTTCTAAATACCCCTAACAATCAAAATGTCATCCGAGTTAGAATAAAACTTCATAACAAGATACTTGATTGATGTGCAGGCTTCGAGAGCGTACAACAGTGGACGACCCAGGATGGCATTATATGGGAATGAGATATCTACCACCACAAATTAGATTTTTTCTATTTTAGTACGTTCGTCATCACCAAGTTCAATGGTGAGCTTTGTACTCCCTTTTATAGAAACTTGCTTTCCTATCAAATCGACTAGGGGTGTCCACGCTGGCTTCAATTTGGTGATGTCTAATTTCAAAGCTTTGAATACCTCTAATGTGATTAGGTTTACTGAGCTGCCATCATCGACTGAGATTCTTTTGACTTTATAGTTTTCTATCACTATATCCACCACTAGAGCATCCGAGTGCGAAAAGTGGACATGTGCTCCGTTTTCCTCTGAAATAATAGTTGGTTTGCATAGGCAGTTTGCTGGCTCGCCTGAATGGAGAAGTAGATTTCTCCAGATTGTTGTTTCCTCATTGTTGCACTGTCTTCACCTGTGGCATCACCGAACATCATGTTAATTATACCAATAGGTTTCGATCTTACTGATGATTTGCCCGCCCTCTCAGTAGGGTCCATTTCTCTTTCATTTGGGTTATCTTCTTTGTTGATGAACCTCCTTAGGATTCCCCATTGTATCAGTACTCAATTTCCTTTTTTAACTACCAACATTGCTTGGTGTCATGTCCTACGTCTTTATAGAATGCACAGTATTTACTCTTGTCTCTTATTCCTGCTAAATTCCTCTATAATTTTTCCTTGGAAATTGAAGCGGACCTCCTCTTGATTGTCTTTCATCTATTATAGGATGTCTATTTGGCTCCTGGATAGAGGTGTGAAGTCCGTCTCTCTTGTTGGGTAAGCATTAATGCGAAGATAGGGTGAGCGGATCGGGTTGCTAATTCGGCCTCTATATGACCTGCTAACTCGAGGAGGGGAGGATCCTCAAGGCTTGTTAGTCAATTTTCTTTATTCACCTTATTTATTTTATGTTTGCTGCGTCTTTCAGGCTTCATCTAACCAGGCAAAGTTCTTGACTCTGGCCATCAATTCTGTGAAAGAGTAAGGTCTTTCAATATCTAGTGAATAAAAAAGTTTGTTATACTTATAGTTTTTGGCGATTGCACTAATGGCAAGGTCCTCTATTTGCATGGCTAATTTCTGAAATCTGGCTATATAATCCTAGAGGGATTCTCCTTCTATTCTTTTTAAGTTTATCAGATTCGAAGATATTTTCTTACTCGAAATGCACGTAATGAAACATGCTTTGATATGCAGTAGCCAACTAAGCAAAATTACTGATAAACCTTGCCTTAAGCATTTGGAACTATTCTTGAGCTAGTCCTTTTAGAGTTATGGTGAAAGCTCCACATAAGAGGGCTTTTGTTGTTGTCTAGATGTGCGTCACTATGCAAAAGTTTGCTGAGCGGCTTCTTAGATCGGAGGTTTTGTCATGTGTTTTGAAGTTCGACATTTTGAACATGTGGGGAAAATGTACAGCCATAGTTTCTAGTGCTAATGGCAAATTATTTCTTAGCCTAAAGTTTGTGTTGTCTCCTACTTCTTGGAAGTCTTCGACGGTCTGGAGTGTTTTTGCTCAAAATTATTCTTCCTTATCATATCCTATGTTACCAAGTAACGAGGTAGATTGCACATGGTTCTAAGTTTTATTCTGGGTCTCAGTGTGCCAAGAGGAACCCCCTTATTCTGCTCCATCCCCAGTCATCTCGTTGAGTGTGTCTCTTGTAGTCAAGTTGACATGGTGTCGTCCTTCAAGTGGGACCTGGGTGACTAGTTGAGCCAGGATCCTTTGAAGGATAGCTTCAAAGTCATTAGATGCTTGAGTGAGCAATGTCACTGCCTGCGGATTTAATGTTGAGACATTCAAGGGTGTGGGCATCATTTGTTCAGTTGAAGTACCAGCGCCTTCAGCGTTCCCCGCTTCTAGTGCGGGAGTGTTTTTTGTTATAGGAGTGTACGAGTATTTGGTTGCTTAAAAGTGTGGGCGAGAGGGATACTATCGAGTGTCAAGAAGGACCTTTTGGTTTGCTTGGTCCCCATTCATGAAATACCCAAAAATTTTAATTTCAAAAATTTTTTATTTAAATTTTAATTCTATGTGAGACGTTTGAATATTCTGAGTTTTTATATTTAGGTTCTGCAGTTAGGATGATAAATTGATATTTGGATATGTAAAGCTTATTATGTGCTAATAAATAACTTGTAAAAGTATTTTTCTGAAATTTTGAAAAATTATGATAGGAAAAGTTTGACCATATTGTAACTGATGAATTTTGCATGAAATGTACTTTTATTAAATGAGTGTAAGCCCAGGCTGTGAATTAAATGTGATATTGAAGCTGAGCTAAGATTGTTACTGACTGATTATTGAATAATGTCATAATATGGGATTACTATTTCGAAAGTCAAATGTTAATAGAGATAGATTTTTGATAGTTTAGGCTTATTACGGGCCTCGGTGGCCTTGAACTTACTCAGATTCTAGTGCTGACCAGACCCATAGTTTTGGTTTGTGATAATTCACTACACCAATTTTATAACTATGAATTTAGATAAAATATTTCGAACAATCAATGAATGATATTCTTTTGCTATTGGTAGAGCTCATAACCTCTCAACGGTCTTGTTCTATACATATATACGTTGAGTTTGCAAGGTCGGCAAATCAGGAGGATATGCTTAAGATCTCACATACATCTTTGAGTATTGGTACGTGCAGCGATGCTCGAATTATTTGGTGAAAATCCAGGTTTATCAATATCAAATGTGTCTTCTTAAAATTAAACCTCTTTCTCTTCTAAATGATGATATGTTCATAAATTGGCCTAAAAAATATTTTATAAAATCAAAAATAAAAAATAACAATGGAAAAGTTATATTATTAAAAATATATCAAATATGATTGCAATAAATAAAATAATAGTTTTCATATATTTATGTATGCATTTTTTATACTTCAAGTTATTACTCCAAGGAGATAAACGTTTCCATTAATTTTTACATTAGAATTTCATGTTTATAAAGTAATATACTCTCTATTTCAATTGGTCACACGTAAATATTATATTAACGTTCATTTTTCTTTCAAATTTATTACATGAATAACTCACTCATTAGTTTGGATAAAACTTTTCAATTTCACACGATACATTTGAATTATATTATCTATACATTGTATGTTCTTTAATTCTTATCAATTTATTTAATACACATATTTTATATCTCAAGAATAAATATATTATATAGCTATGCAAAGCACAGAAAACGCCTTACAATTTATTCGACACCAGCATTTGAGGGGGAGTTTAGAATTTTGATTGTGTCAAAACACTGTTTTTATAAATTATATCGTTCGGTAAAGTAATATATAAAATAACTATTAATATCTACTAATATCGTTTATTAAAATGTTAATCCATCTAACATTTAGCATTTCCTTTTTTTATTAAAATTTTTTGAACAATTATATCATTAATTAATTCATTTTTATCCTTATCCTCAATTAACTTATATTATCTTTAATTAATTTATGTTAACATTACTTTAAAGTCTTATGCCATGATACTGTAAGTCTACAATTAAGTTAAAAATTATATATTTTATATAAAAATTAAAAAAAATAATTTAAAAATGAATTAATCAAAGAATATTTGAGAAAATTGTATTATTATTTTAAAAACAATAATGATTTCAATTTATATGATTGGACTACATATTATTAATTGATATTTTTTTTAATAACAAGTTCTGTTATAGTTATAATTTAAATTCTAACTCAATATTTAAATGTCTTTTTTTATTATTTTAAATTTAACGGTTAATCAAACAGTTATTTTCATCAAATACTTTTTCTAAATAATAGCTAATTATATATATACTAAAATCCAACCCAAAAATACTATTCACAAGAATAGCGTTTTTCCATAAAAACCATATCATTTTTATACTATTCTCATTTTGCTCTTTACCATATTTAATTTTATATATATATATATATATATATACACACACTAAAACTCAATAAAAAACACTGTAGGATACTACACATTTAACCAATCTCTTTTCTTATAATAACATTTTGGCCCTTTTTTTATTTACTTTATTTCTTTTTACCTTCTTTCCTTTTTTTTTTTCTGTCCTCCAATCTTTCTATTTCTTGAGTTTACATCAAAAACTATTTTTACAAATAATTTCTTCAAAATAAAATCCAATCTAAATTTAAGTTAAAATATTTTGAATATAGTATATTAAAAGTTTTATTTTTTCTTTTATTTCTTTAGATGGATTCATTATTCACAAATATAATTTTTAAAAATTATTACAATAAATTAATATATTTCAAATAATGAATAAAATTATATTTAAAAGTTTTGCAATAATGAATATAATAATAAATATTAGTTGATTTGTTTTCAAAATTAAATTTATCTCTATATCCAAGCATACAAATATGTACTATTTATATAAAAGTATACAAAATTCATACTATTTTATAAAAATTGAACATCATTAAATTTTATTAAAAAAATTAAATTAAACTAAATAGAAATTTATATGATCAAATTTCTATTAATTTAAAAATAATAATGTTCATCTTATATAAACATACAAATCAAAATATAATATTAATAAGCTTCATATAATAAAATTTAGTTCAAATAAATGAAAAAAAAATGATGTTGCACATGAATTTGGATGCGTAATAATGCATATGCATGTATTAATATTTTTTCAGTTTTAATAGTGAATTCTTAAATTATAAATGTTTAAAAAATGAGTTTAATTGGATTAAAATAATTATAAATTCATGCAAATGAAATATTTAATAAATTGAAATAATAGATTTTGCCAAATTTAAATGCAAGATTTTAAATTGACAAATATAAATATAAATAAAATTAAATCATATCATTATTAAATTATTAAATTATATCTATATAAATCGATACATTTTTTTTTCTTAACTAAATACATATATGTTAAATGAAATATATATACTAAAAATAAATGAAAACTTTATTTTTTTAAATTAACAATAATTTAAAATAATATTATAAAAAATTATAAATTAAACATCTTATTTATTATTAATCAAGTATTTTTTTTTTTTTGAAAAAATTGACTGTATCGGGGCATCGCGCGGGGGAAAAATTAGCTTGTTAATAGCTAAGAATTGCTAAAAGGCCAATCTTGCATGCCTTTTGGCGCGTGGAACGACGATCAGTTTTGTAGATCAAAATTGAGAAGTTGGTGGCTGACAACTTGTTCATTATTATAATAAAACAGCGGTGTGTAATTTTTGTCTCTTGTTCTTCGTCTTCATAAAAACAGTGAATATCAGTTTGGGGTTAGAGGTGAGCGAAAGCCATGGCCAATCAATTGGATGGATTTAAGTTTGAGCAGAGACACGGCAAGGATAGAGTAAGAGTGACCAGAGTTTGGAGAAGCTACGCTGATGGCAATCACTACATGGTTGAGTGGAAAGTTTCCATTAGCCTCCTATCCGATTGCCTCAACGCCTATGCCCGCGACGACAACTCTGATATTGTTGCCACCGATACCATGAAGAACACTGTAAGTTTCAGATTATGGTTTTTGACCATTTCAATTTTTTAAATTAATTTCTCTGGCTTTGTTTTAGGATACCTAGTTTGATTATTGTTGGAATAATTTCTCTAATTTGTTTTGGCTTTTCCAGTCATTTTTGCTGTTTCTGAGACTAGTTCTTTTGGCAAATATTTGGTTACGAGGCTTACCTGTACTTATAATGTTTTCGCAGTTAATCTATCTTCCCTTGACCAAATTTTATGCTTGTTCTTCACAGTCTAAATGACATCTTTAGGATCTGTCTCTAATTTCATTTGACACGATTTATGATGCGAATTGGGTGGAATTCTTTCTTTTATGCTTAAATCGTGCATAACATGCTTGTATCACTTTATGTATTTTCATGATGAAAATTAGAACCAAACTCAACTAATTTAAGTTCATAATTCAGTAGGCAGACTTAGTTAGCGATTAGTGACTACTTTGATGAGGTTATAATGAAGGATATTAGGATGTGAGACTTGAATGCATGATTTCTGTGTAGTATTAAGCTTATCAAGCGTAATTTGTTTCCCCAAAAGGCGTAATTACTAATAAACGTTTCAAATTTATCTCTTTGGTAATAAAATTTTAATTTTGACATTTCCATATGTCTTAAATTTAATCTAATTTCAGTCGAAATTAAGCCTGAGTTTATTCATGTCATGTCTCTATTTGTTTCTTTTGTTATACACCATGTGCAAAAGTAATATAATAAAATTTTTATGTCAGTAGTGTACAATTTAGTCTTAATAACACAAGTTAAAAAAAAAAAAAAGAAATTTAGGAGTGCAACGTCAGTCAATTTAGGTTTAATTTTGCTTGAATTTGCACTTGCTATACAATTCCAAGAACTTCAGTGGTGCATATATAAAATTTACGGAGTTGGAAGTTTGTGATGGAATATAAAAAAGTGTTAAAGTTGTAAGGCTTGTTTTTTTTTTTTTTTTCCTGTAATTATGCCTGCTAGATAAATAAATAAATGTGAAGATGGGGATGTAAATACGTCTCTACTTTGCTGAACAAGCATGGTTAGGCATAAAATATTATGAAGATTGACAGGGAAAAATGTACTTGAAGTCATTGTTTATTTCTTTTTTTGAGAGATTAAGGCAAATCTTTGCTTCTAGGGGTAATGTGCATGACCAATTTCATTGTTCTATAATTGGTCCTCCTTTTTGAATACTTGTACCTCTGTTTATGACACTTTTGAAATTTAATTGCAATTCAGGTATATGTCAAAGCAAAAGAATGTTCAGAACCGCTTTCAGCAGAGAATTTTGCAATTTTGCTGGCTAAGCACTTCACTTCATTTTACAACCAGGTAAACATTGCAGGAATTTAAATTGTTTAATACTTCTTCAGTCTTATTTTGTTTGGATGGTTTGACAAAACACGTGTATTAAAGCTTTAGTCAACAAAAGTTGTTTTACCATTTTTTACTCTTAACTCGTTATGATATTAAAAAAAGTTTTTCATTTAATGAATAATCATAAAAGTTATTATGAGAAAAATAATTATTTACATATCTAAATTTAAAAATATTGCAAACATTTTGGGACATCCAAAAAATGAATAACAAACAAATAAAATGGGACGGAAGGAGTGTATTTTTGGGAATTTTTGAGATGTGGCAGTTTGCTTTTATTTTGAATTGAACTTGAAAATGCTTTGTAACAAATGGACAAGTTGATTTCTGATATAAATGTATTTGGTTCATCATACAAAAGTCAGATGTCTAACTTAGGTTGATTCAAACATTTTACAATTTGATGTAGGACAGCTTGCGGGGGCTGGTTAGAACATGTTGTTTTTTTTATTTTTAGGGTTTGTTAGAGGTGTAGAATTGGTAGTAGATAAAGTTTAGTATGGGAGAGAATTTAAGGTAAAATAATCAAGCTACGGAAGGAGGTATGGGCTGTTTAAGGCACTGTAAACAGTGCTTGTGAATAATAAAAGCTTAGGCTTCACACCTAATTGTTATTGGTATCACACTAGGATGAATTGCATCACACGACTCAAAAGCAATTAATGGTAGGAATTTTTCTATTAATTGAAAGAATGAATCTAAGCATCGCAAGCATAGATATTTACAAACTCAAAGTAATCCTAAACCTTTAAGTAAAGCATTTAAAAGCTAGTAGATTTGGATTCCTTTCAAAAATTAAAAGGAGTATTATATTATCCCAACCCTAGTAGGACTCAAATAAGACTTATTCTGATGCCCTCTCCCCTCTTATTGATCTACTTTTATAATCTCTTAGAGAGCAATTATGCCTAATCAATGTAAATCAATTACATAATCATCTCTTGATTTAAAGGATTTAAATCCCATATTCTAGAAGTTAACTTTGATTCCTTTCTTTCAATCACCATTATCTTTAACATGATTGCTTGCTTGATTTCTTATTTTTTTTCCTTCTTGAGTAGTCCAGGTATTGATTGCTCTGTGAGCGTTTTAAGCCAGTTTATGTTTTCTCTTGCTATTATCCATTGTGTAGTTTTAGGATAGATTTTGTGCTGCTTGAAAGATAATCTAGGTCGTGGCTTCCTTTATAGTAATCACGGGCATTTGCACATTGAGTGTTTTTTTTAATGCGGATTGGGCAAGTTCGAAGGTTAATAGAAGATCAACTTTAGGATATTGTGGAGGAGCAAGAAATAAAATATAGTTTCATGATCAAGTTCTGAATCAGAATATCGAGTTATGACAATCTGGTTGTGAAATAAGTTGGATTTGTCAGTTGGTAGAGGAAATTAGTTTTGAGTTGTCCTTGCCTGGAAAGTTGTAGTGTGATAATCAAGCTGCTCTTTACATTGGATCAAGTTCGGTATTCCATGAATGACCAAAGCATATTGAGATAGATCGTTATTTCATTCGTGAAAAGATACAGCAGGTGTTATCTCTACAGGGCACGTTAAAATAAGTGAATAGCTAGAAAGTATTTTTACAAAAGTTTTAAATGGACCTTGGGTTGATTATCTTTATTACAAGTTGGGTATGATTAACATCTATGCTCCAACTTGAGGAGAGTGTTAAAGAAGGCTAGAAACCTAGTTGTGAATAGATTTCTAATAGGAGTTAGATTACTAGTAGGTTTATAATATCTTGTGTGTATGTATATATATATGTACACCAAGTTTTACCTCCTAATAATATTTTTAAGATTTAGCCCTTCTATTTTTTTGGTGGGAAATGAAGTTTAATTTTTGTTTAAAAGATGTGTACACATGGTGAAGGAAATACGTGCAAATAACTTTTTTAGAGCCAAAATTTTGATAGCATCAATTGTCTTTTCAAATTCTCTCCAAATACCTACTTATAAATAACGTTAATTCAATAGCTAAGAAATTGCAACAAAAAAATTCCAAAAGTCTACTTCTTATAAGCATGTCATATCCATTTGATCTGAACGTGTAACCTCCTGATTTGCCTATAATTTTAGAAAATATGCTTACTCTGACTGTTGATCTGTTGGACTTGATTGTTTTGAGAGAGAGCATTTAGGTCAGATTTGGTAAACAATCTCTTGTGCCCTACTTATATAACTGGTGCTTATTTTTTCGTAATTTTCTTACATGATCAATTTATCATAAAACATGCCCACCCAAATGCAATTTTACTTAAAATTGAGAGGGAAAGATAATACAACTATTAATTAGTTAGTCAATCATATTTAATGTAATATTTGAATTTTGTCTGCTGCTTTTTTGTTTTCCTGAAAAGCTGGTACTCTAAACAAAGCAAATCAAAGGTAATTTAGACTTTGCACTTTGCTATAGTCTAAATTAAGTAACTTTGTCTATATAAATGAAACGCCGAAAATGTAAATTTTGTCTATATAAATGAATCGGAGAAGTAAGTGGTGATAAATTTTCAGTGTCTCACCTTGCCTGCAAGTGTATAACAAATGATTGCACTTCCACTGAAGATTGCGAACTTTCGAAAAAAAGGTTAGCAACTGCAATATGTGTAGCATGCCAAGTTGAGATGTGATGAGCAGGATCTGTAAGGTTAATAATGAGTAACATATATACAGTAACATAAAGCTGCCATGTTGGGCTACTAATGTCCGTGAACCTGTACTGTGAGAATTTAATTGATCTTTTCAGTGCTTCAAGATTTGACATAAGCACTGAATCCTACCTCAAAACCCAACCAGCACGAAACACGATAGATCCTCTGTAGCACCAACTTACAGCTAATCCCTAACTCAAAAGTACAACCAATCTCTTTGATTCTTCCAACAATGGAATAACACCAAATCTACCTTAGAGATACAAAATTGTACTAGAGAAATAAGAAGATAATTAATAACACTTACGAGGTGAGGGTACAGTTTGAATTTTCATAATATCAGAATAATCAAAATTTTTAAAATGAAAACCTAATAAAGTCGAACCAAACAAAATATTGCTGAAATTGGATCAGTACAGTTCAGTTTTATTCTTGTTTAATTTATACATGCTTGGTCTTCTGGTTCAGCCATTGGAGGCCTGCTCTGCTAACTTAAAAAACTATCTGTATGTTGAACTTTAGGACCCTCTAACTAGAAACAGGTGAGGATTTAAAGTAAGTAAAGATAATTGAGGTCCTTGAATGGAACCTACTCAAACTTGATTCTAAAATGTGAGAACTTGCATCTCAATTATGATTGAGCTTTAAAAGTTTTCTTTGTGGATGAAGCTGAAGTTAAAAAGTTGTCTGATTTGCTTTTAAACCCCCTATTTTTGTAATTTTGGAGCTTTTGGTTTATTTTTTCTGATACCCTCTGTCATATTCTTATACAATCAAACGCATTTTTTTGTCAATTTAGTCCTTACCCTATTCCTTAAAATTTTTTGTAGGTCACTACTGCCATCATAAAGATAGTAGAGAAGCCCTGGGAACGTGTAAGCATAGACGGACAATTGCATGCACATGGTAAGTAATCAAAGCTTATAAATTGGAGAATAATTGTTGAATTCTTAATGCATATGATATCTGCGGATCTGCAATTAAAAACACTAGAATAATGAAGTTATTTGGACATAAAGCGGAAGAAAACTCAAAATTCAAATGAGAAAAGTGAGGTAGATTCATATCATTCAACTTTTGGCCTGTGTCTATAGATGAAGAAGCAGCATCACTGCTAGGTAAGCATAAGTCAAATAGGAGACTTTTACAAGCTTTACGCTTAAGTATATGCAAATATAGACAGGATGCATAAGGGAACAGCCCTTGGAATGTATGTCCATGTGTGTATATGTAGGACAACAAATATTTCAATGGGGCTTCCCAAAGTACAAAATCAGTTGGCCTGTGTTGCTCTGCACCTCCAGTCTTATAAAATACTACATGTGCTCTGCTGCTTGAAAGTTCATCTGATGATTCATGTAGCAGCTTTTGATGAATCATCACCTTAAATTAAAGTCTCCTAAACTTCATTGTGGTAAGTTTTTATGACTTCCTCCCTAAGCCCCTAATTGCATATCAGTCTCTCTCAGCATTTTGCAAGTTGTGGTGAGCAAATGGAATTTTATATCAGTGCGCTTCATCCTTTGGGACATTAGCCAAATGAAAGTAACTTTTGACCGTATCTATCACATGGACAGTAGTCACCTGATGTTCCAACTGAACTCATCACTTAATAGGCTTCTCACTGAATAGTTTCTAGCATAAGATAATTATTGATAGAAACTATTTGTCTTTACCATTTTTAAATGATTTTCGTGTTAAGAATCCTCACATCGAACGAATGACAAATCTGTAAAGGCTTATAAGTGTGGAAAGCTAACTAGTTACATGGTTAGTTTAACCTTTTAGCATTGGTTGTTTCAAGCCCACATAAGCACACGTTAATCCACTTTTGTTTCATGGACTCAATTTATCTCTATCCTTTCAATTTGTAATATGGTATTCAAGCATATCCGGCCTGACTTGTGTTGCCGTTGCAATTCACCGGTGTTGCCGTTGCCTTTCAACTCGGACTCTCTTTTGGATCTCCAGTCCCAGCGAGGCTCATTCAAATTCAAGGGCGCCCAATTCAATTTAGCGGAGTATTTTAAGTTTCAAGTGTTAATCAAATGTCCAGTCTCAATTGCACTTGAGGGGGAGCATTAAAAATCTCATACTGAACAAATAACAAATCTATGAAGGATTTATTAGGATAGAAAACTAGCTAGTTGGTTGGTTAGGATTAACCTCTTACCCATATTAATCCATTTTTGTTCTATAGGTTCTAACCTTTTACCCAATTTACCTTTACCTTTTCAATTTGTAATAGCACAAAATCCTTTTATATTGCCCGTCAACCCAAAATTTTTTTTCCCTATTTGAAAGTTGTTTTCATTTATGAGGGTTCATGTTTATGTGCATATATAAATTTTTACATGTACACGTGTATGATTCCTTCAGTTCAGTTTCAATTGCTTAAAATTATTTTCGTGTTTTTCGTACCTCTACTGTTGAAGGTTTTAAACTTGGATCTGAGAAGCATACAACAGAGGTAATAGTTGAGAAGTCTGGATCTTTACAGCTGACTTCTGGTATTGAAGGACTGTCTGTGCTGAAGACGACCAAGGTAATTTTATCGTTGTTGTTAGATTTTGTATGCTGGACTGAGCTTTCATGTTATTGAAACCCTTCTATTTTTCCTGAACAGATGTGGAAATGTTTTATGAGATGTCAATCAATCATTGTTTTTTCCCTTAAGATGTTTTCATATCAGCTATCTGACTTGTATGCCGACTCTTCAATTCTTAAAATTTGTACTTTCTACAGTCAGGGTTTGAAGGTTTTATTAGGGATAAATATACAGTTCTCCCTGAAACACGAGAGAGGATGCTAGCAACAGAAGTCACTGCATCATGGAGGTACAAATTTCAACAAGAGAAAGATAAACTTATTGGCAGTGAAATGAAATGTGAAAGTTATTGGCAGTGAAATGTTTCTAAACCATATTTCGGGAACATTTTGGATGCAGGTACTCATATAAATCTGTCTCTGGCATTCCTCAGAATCCACTTTTCTTTGTAGAAAAATACCTGGATGTGAAGAAAGTTTTGACCAACACTTTCTTTGGCCATCCTAAGGAGGGAGTATACAGTGCATCTGTTCAGAGCACGCTCTTTCATATTGCGAAGGCAGTGCTCAACAGGTATCTTGCTTCTTAATAAATACACAAATTTTCTCACTAGCTAACATGAGTTGATTTTTCACATGGCAATCTTTTCAGATAATTTCTTTTTTTTTTTTTAACTAAATATCTGCAGGTTTCCTGAAATTTCGTGGGTCCAACTTAAAATGCCAAATATCCACTTCTTACCTATTAGCATATTAAACAAAAATGATACTATCGTAAAGGTATGATTCTACTTATGCCTGACAAAAATTAGTCTTAGGATATTGAAGTAATTGAAGCCAATCATACATGTGGATACACATCTAGAATCTGATCAAAATTTTCTTTTTCCTTTCTGTTTCTTTTTGTTTATTTCTTTTCTATACACGTGCTTTTGTTTGTTGTTGGGAGGGAGATGGTCATGTAAGAGATCCAAATTAGTCATAATTTTGTTCAAATGGATCACAAGCCATTGAATTCGCTTTCATTTTGTATCCTTGAAGAGAAGTGGGAGAGAAAGATCAAATACTTAATGCAGTAAGAACTTGGAACCAGTTTTAGTAATGTCATCCCAAAAATTATTCTAGTTGCAATTTTTGGTCGTCCACTAGGTATCTCATTCCCTTCTACTGTTCACTTGGCTCCTGTTAAGAGCCTTCTCGGATTCTTCCAAAAATCTTCGATAATTTTTGTTTTGTGTACTTCTCAAGTTTCTTAGTCACACTGTAACATAAGATTCTTCCTACATAAGATACACCCCTTCAGAAAATCGGATGATGTTGACTTAGGCTTTTGATAAGAATGGAAATTGAGAATTTTGCTTCCGGCCCACAAAAAGAGATAGAGGGAAAAAAAAGATGAATATGTTTGCTTCTCATAACCTTAAGGAGAGAAGTCGTGTAGTTTCTCTTTATTTGGTTTTGAATGAATATGAGAGTGAATCTGAGGAAGGGATGATGAAAATTAATGAGATGGCATGGCTAACCAGATTGTCTAGAAAGCCGTAGAAAAGCTTCTTGTGGCTAAATGTCTGTGGTTCTGAAAGTTAGAAGTAGTCATTGGACATTTTGTGCTACTGTTGCTCAAAAATTAAAATGCAAAGAAGTGAAATATTTTTTATTTGGATGCTTTTTTTTAAGTGAATCTTTGTCAATATTATCTTCGTTTGGCTAATTGGTGATTTTGGCTGATCAATTTGCAGTTCAACGATGATGTATATTTACCAACAGATGAACCTCATGGATCAATAGAAGCTACTTTGAGCCGCTTGTGGTCAAAGATGTAGAAGCTATTGCACATAGCAAATGGATAGGTCCCGCCTTGCTCTTGCTACAGTCAATCAATTTACCTTCCAGCTTTCTGTTTCAAATGATCCGACTGTACCACCTTTGCTAGAATTGTGACAATTTGTTGATCTTTGATATGAACTTTTGTACCTTGATCCACTAGAAGTTCCCTTTCAGACGATGCTTGGATGGAGGTAAAATGTGGGATGAAAGAAAATAAAAAGGGAGGGAAGGTTCTTTCTTCTTTGAGAAGAGGAAACGTTTATTTTTCCTTTCATAATGTTCTTTCCAAATGGGAGGGAGAATAGAAAAAATTATGAACTGGAGAGAATTTTGTTTTCTTATATTCGAAGACGAGAAAGGAAAATAAGGAAATAAGACGCGTTTAAGTGATGATGTGCAAAATGAAAACAAAATAAAATGTATGAATCTGTGTTATAAAACCTCAGGAAAATTATGGGAAAAAAAAGAGAGGTGAGAGAGATCAATAGTTATTTTCGATTTTTTTTATTTATAATTACATATAAATTATAGTTTTTCAAAATCTACAGGCTACTAAAATTTTAAACAAGATAATAAATCTGTATAGAGGTTATAGAATTTAATTTGATTTTATGAATTTTAACTTGTGTTATGGATATTAATTAATATATGAATTGTAACACTCCTTGGATATTCATTAATAGATAATGATGATAAATAATTACAGTTGTTCATTAAAAATATTCTTATAATTATTAATAAAACATTAATCTTGAATCTTGAATATGTGAGAGAATATAAAAAATGCAATGATTAGTACCAATAATTGGTAATTTTTGGTCAAAATAAGGCAGATTAAGAGTACATAATTGAGATTTAGACAAATAATATAAGGGAAAAAAAAAAAAAAAGAGAATAATAAAGAAAAAGAAAGAAACCCAGCTTTTACTCTCTCTCGCACAAGCCTCTCTCCCGACACCACCGTTCTCCTCCCTCTCCCCACCCACTATCGACCACCAACCGACGGCTGAGAGCAGGATCGGAGCTCTGAGCTGTGGCGGCCATGGCTTCGGCCTTCTTCTGCGTCCACCGGAGTTGCAGTAATGTGGAGCCAAGCTTCCTTGCTGCGCGACGCTGCTGGCTCCTTGACAGATCGCGCATCCTCAATCTCCGGCAAAACTGACCACCTCCAGCAGCTCTCCTTGGTTCAGGTCGGTTAGAAATCAACTTTTAACCCTTTTGATTCTCTTGTTTTCACGAATTGAGGCTTCGGTGGAGATTTAGGGAGTTGATTTTAGTTTGGGAATTTTGGGATTTTAGTTGATAACGGGTTGTTTTGCCAAAATTAATCAAGCAATCGAACTCTCCATGTCATTTCGATTGTTTTGTTGTGTAGAAAGTAGATTTCAGGTAAACTCGATCTTCTGGCCACCATCCACTGCGGAGCGGGCGAGACTCCGGCGAGATCATCAAGAGGCAAAATACTGCATTTTGCGGACTGAACCTGAATCTGAAGTCCGATTTTTGAATGGTATAATTTTTGAAAATTTTTGCTTCAATCATTTAAGTTTAGTTTAAATTTCTAATTGTGGATTATTAGAGTAACTTTAATTAAAGTGGTTTGATTAAAGACTAAAGTGAAATATACATAAGTTATTGTATAAATTGGATAGAACAATTAAATTTTGGAGAAATTAACAAATTACAAATCTTGGATTATAAATGACAAGAACTGGATAATTATGTAATTTAAAATTTAGACGGTTAATTATAAATAAGTCAATTTAAGGCAAAATAAATTTTGGAAATGAGATTTAAAGATATTGCTTACGGCGGATTGGAAATGCTAGTGAATTGCCCGTGGCTGGGTTATGTGAGTTATTGCGATATATGTGAAAAATGGGCAGATTAAATTATAAGGGGAGTGCTACCAAAGTTTTATTAGAAAAAGGAGATTTTATTTAAGAGTTAAATTACTATATAAAATTTCAGATTGTGTTACTCCATAAGGAAATAAAATGAAATGAGGAATGAATAAACTAATTAAATAAATGCAAGTTAAATTGTATTTAATTGAATCTAATAGGGTATTTAGAAATAGAATTATATATGGTATTTTAAATGAAAGCAAAGTTAGGAAGTTAGAATTTTTATTATAAAGTTTTATTTTGTTTAGTTGATAAAATAAATAAGATGTATGTCAATTTGATTTTAATGGACAAACTAAGCAATTATTATATATTATAATTAAAAAAAAATTACCGAAGTTAATTGAGAAATAAAATTTAATCTCTTAGATAAATTTTAATTAAGTTAAATGATTTATAAAGTACGGTTTAACAAAAGAAAGTAAGCTAAATGAATTATTTAACTAATAAAGTGAATAATAAATTTAATTATGTGTTAAAGGTATATGAAATTGGAATGATAAATAAATTCATAAAAGATTGAATCAATTGATTTGATTAAGAATATAAATTTATGACATGTAGTAAAAAGAAATGCAAGTATAAACTAAAAGAAAATAAGAATAAGAATTTATACATTAACAAAATGTAAAAATGAAGAACTAAAATTATTGTATAATTTGTTATAAGTTAAGATAAACTACAGAAGTGAAATAGAGTCAATAAATAAGAAGTGAAGGCTAATGTAGCATTCCAATCCAAGTTAATGCAATACTAACTTATGTGAATAATAAATTTAATTATGTGTTAAAGGTATATGAAATTGGGATGATAAATAAATTCATAAAAGATTGAATCAATTGATTTGATTAAGAATATAAATTTATGACATGTAGTAAAAAGAAATGCAAGTATAAACTAAAAGAAAATAAGGATAAGAATTTATACATTAACAAAATGTAAAAACAAAGAACTAAAATTATTATATAATTTGTTATAAGTTAAGATAAACTGCAGAAGTGAAATAGAGTCAATGCAATACTAACTTTCTACATTAATTAAAGTTAAATATATTTTTAATTTCATGAATATTTATGAAATGATTTATTTCTTTAAATGAATTATTGAATATCATTTTATGGATTTTAAAGGAAAGAGATGTGATTTTATATGAGATGATTTCTGAATGATTTATATAAGTTGATTGGAAATTCTATGTCCATAAAAAAGAGAATGTTAACCACTTATAACTGTGGTTTGAAATGTGACTATAATTGAATATTTTGATAGTATTTGTAAAATGAAATATGCCAATGTGATTTTATTTAAATATTTTGATAATGATTGGATATGAATATCATTATTAATGATATATGATTGATATTTTGTGATATCTGTAAGAAAAATAAGGAAAGAACAAGTTATATGTGAAATGTTTTAAATAAGCAAAAATGATAAGTTTTTGGGCTCTAATATACTTAGTGTGAATGTGTTGTATGATTTGATTTATTCTATAAGATGAGAATGCTCGACTTCGATGCCACTCTGTTATATTATATGCTATGATCATATGCTAGGCTCTAGATGTCTTCTGAATAAGCGGTCGCGCTTATTATTAGGTGGCCTTTTATAGGTCAATTATTGGGTTGCGCTTTCACAGACCAAATTTACATCTCTGAAATCTGATTCTGTTTCTGAAATCTTATCTATTTCGTTTTCTCTTAAGTGTATCTGAGTCTATACGAAAGAATCTGTTTTTAAGAAAATTAAGATAATAAGTTCTGTTATATGATTTAGTTTATTATATATTCTTAATTTAAAGAAATATGTGATATTGATAGTTAGTGAATTTATATTATATTAATTTGAGTAATGGATTCTCAAATGTTTAGAATATTCAGTTAAAGATAAAAATTTAGTACAATAATAAAAATGATTATTAATGTTTTGTATATAGATGTTTGTGATAAAGAAAATCTCTTCAAGATTTATATTTCTAAAATTATAATTTGATTTAAATTATAAATAGTACCACTGAGTTTTATATTCAGCGCGATGGGTTTTCTCATGTGCAAGGTGAAGATGATATAAACTAAGGTGATTCAATAATTCAGCATCAGAGGGGAAGATGTTCTTCAGACATTTAGGTATATATTAAGTTGACATGTAATATAAATATTAATTAGTGAGAGTGTAAGTGGTGGATTGGAAATTGAAATTTAATATTAAATTTATTTAGATTTTTAATTGAGAGACTATTTTATAATTCATATTGATTATTTGACTCTTATTATTAAAGGTTCCGCAGATAACCTAATGATTTAAATTCAAATCTTTTTTTGCAAATGATGCTTAATAGTTATATGAGAAGTAATTTTATTCTATAGGGATTTATTCTTCTATTTGATATTGTTGAAAATTTATTTACATGAATTATAAAGTTATTAAGTTACTTTAAAAGTTTCTATGAAATTATTAAATCTTCCGCTGACATTCTAATATGATTAAAAAAAATTTATTTACCCTCTTTTTGAACAAATTATTTTCTTGTTTAACTATCATATTAGGTTATTAAGCAAATCAGTCTGTATTTTTGACACAAAATATGACATTCACTGTCTAGTACTGTAGGATCGGACAGGGGGTGTTACAGTGAACGGCTCTCAGCTTGCACTAACTCAAGAGATGGAGCAAGAATGAGGCTCATTATCAGTGCTGAGACTTGAGGCTAGTCGTCAAGGGCCAACTCCTATAGTGCCTAACTTCCTTTGTATGGAAATGCAACTAGTGAGACATATCACTCGCCGTGGAATGGGTTTCATCATGCTACCAGAGGAGGTTCCCGACTGTTGGCCAGTCTATCCAAGAGGCATCCTAGAGTGGTGTTGATTGAGGCCCTGACCAGTGAGAGCTTATTGGAGGACCAAGTCCAGACATTGTGGGACGACCTGAGGCATTATTGAAATTTTGGATTCCAGATCATAACTCTTGCATCGATTATGGGTCCACTTGCATAGACAATGGTCTGGGCTTAGGTAGCCTTAGGACTTAGCTTTTGTAGTAATTTTTGGGTTAGTGTCACTTAGTAGCAACACCTTTTGTAAAGTCTTGACTAAAACTTTTGTTAATAGAATATCTGATCTCTATTTTTATTTTACCACGTTTATCCTACTCTTTTTATTTGCTTGCGTTGACTATTTGAGTTTATGACTACACTAATTGCCTGAACATCATAATTGATTTCCTGTATGTTGCATTGATTTGCCTGTCTCGTACTTGCTTTCGGTGCTGATTGCCTTGATTGGTTTTGTTGGTGCTGGTCGCTCTATTCGCTAAACTGGTTAGCACTAGTTGTCCTATCTACTGGATGGACTTGGCGTTGATTGCGCTGTTTGTTAAGCTGGTTGGCATTGGTTGCCCTATTTACTATATGAACTTGGCGCTGATCGCCCTATTTCCTAACTTGTTGGCATTGGCTACCTTATTTACTAGATTATCTTGGTGCTGATTACCCTGTTTAATGGATTGACATTTTTGGTGCTAACTGCCCTGATTCTAGATTATTGATGAATGGAATTCCTAAGATGACACTATATGAAATGTCTTCAGCAATAAGAAATGTGGTTCTTATGTGGACACCATTATTAAGAACAGAGGCTTCAGATTTATGCTTGATTTTTAGAGCAGCATTATTTGCAGTTCTAAGGCCATCACTCGTGGTTTTGAGAAAGTTTTGTGGCACTATTCCTACTTTAATGCAATTGAGATCTGCTCCAGTATCAAAAAGCGCAATAGTGTTAATTTAAAAGTTATTTTGAAAACTCAATGTTATCTTTATCAAATATTTCTGCGAAATTATTTGTTTCAAAATGCAAATGAAGTCTTCAGGAAGGTTTTGATGTTCCTGTAACAATGGATTTTGTTCAGAATTCTGGTTAGGAAAAGCAGGATGACTCAACAGAAGAAATTGAAGGGCTTCTGAATCTTTTTTCTGCTTAATTTTAATCTGCATGAGTTCTTACTTAATCGTTTGGATCTCTTCTTGTAATCCTGAAAGTGAAAGATCGCCTAGTTTGGATTAACTCCCTCTTGGCAAAATTTCAGTGAGATCATAATGGCAAGATTTAACAAAAGATGTGGGTGGAAGAGGTTGCTCAAGAGATTGTTGGAGTTTAAGGAGGTACTCTCTCTGAATTTCTAAATCCTGTATATGATTGATGATATAAAGGATAAATTTTTTATCTTTAGTGAGAACGTTTGTTCTTTTCTCTAGTTTAGATTTTATAGAAGATGAGGACAAGGCAGCAAGCTCATCAACTTGGAGGGCTTCTTCTTCTTCAGAGGATTCTGAATCTAAGGAATCAAGAAGGAGGCATTGGATTTTTCCTAACATATTTTCTTCAAGATGAAGCTCATTTATCATTTTTGAGACTCTATAATATTTCGCTATATGTCCCCTTTTCCCACATTTTGTAACATGTAACATCCTTGAAATCAGGTTTTTTGTGGGGGTTTTGATTTGGAGAATTTTTTAAAGGGAAGGAGGAGGAAGATGGTCTGACTTTTCTGTAGTGCTTCTTTGAGTTTTTATAATCTTTGGACTCCTTTTCTCTACTTTTGCAATCAAAACACATCTTTTG
>CANUEP010081267.1:0-15011 GCA_947857235.1 Jatropha podagrica | reverse complement strand
TAACTGAATGTATAAGTAGTATAATTTTAGGGTAAAGGGTAGTTTAGGTATTTTGGAAATAGCCTACACCTATAAATAAGGGTGAATTGTATCTTATTTGTAGTAATGAAAAAGCTCTCTTATTCCACAGAAAATCAACAGGTACCTAGATAGCCTTCAGTAGAGTTGCAACCTTTAGCTTCATCCCGGCCTTTCGCTCAGTGGGGGATAGACATCCTGAGACCTTTCCCCATAACAATAGCATAGAGGAAATTTATAGTGGTTGTTATTGATCACTTCTCTAAATGGGTAGAAGTAGAAGCCTTTAGCACCATTACGCCAGCTCGGATTATCAGCTTCTTAAAAAATAATGTAATATTCAAGTATGGCGTGTCTCACAGAATAGTCATTGATAATGGGAAATAGTTTGATTCGGAAGCCTTCAGATCCTTTTGTGAAGAGTGGCACATCAACTTACACTTCACATCGGTAGCCCATCTACAAACAAACGGCCTTACCGAAGTCACCAACAGAACCATCTTGCAGGGACTAAAGAAGAGACTGGATGGAGAAAAAGGAAACTGGATAGATCAACTGAATAGTGTACTGCAGGCTTACAGGACAACATTGAGGCAAGCGATAGGGCAAACACCGTTCTCCTTAGTGTATGGAATAGAAGTTATGATACCAGTGGAAATAGGTCTACCCAGTCGAAGGACCAAAGGATATGATGAGCTCGGAAGCAACGAAAGCCTAAAAATTAGCCTGGACTTAGCAGAAGAGCTTAGAGACGACACCGCAACTCGAGCTGAAGCATACAAGCAAGGGGTGAGAAGATACTTTAAAAGAAAGGTCAAGACTAAGCAATGTAGGGAAGGCGACATGGTTTGGCAAAAGGTGAAAATCACTAAAGGCTTGGCAGGAGTTGGAAAGTTGGGACAAAATTGGGAATGTCCTTTTGAAGTGTCAAAACAGCTAGGTTCAAGCACTTACAAGTTAAGAAAAGTTGAAGGAGCAGAACTGCTCAGAACTTGAAATGCTGATAACCTCAAGAGAGTGTATTGTACCTATTCTTCATTTTATGACGTGTAAAAAATCCTCTTATTTGAACTAATAATATGAAAAGATCTCAGGTTTTTTCACTTGATGAATCATGTCCTCCAAAAATAAAAAGGACATAAGACATCAAGTTTTTCCTAAAGGATCTTACTTAAAAATTGTTTCTCCTTGTGCAACTCAAAGTTCATCAAAAGCCTAAGCGATCCAGTTTTCTCCATCGAGTGGGATAGTTCGTCAAAGGCCTAAGCAGTCTAGTTTTCTTCGTCCAATGGGACAGTTCGCCAGAGGTTTAAGTGGCCTAGTTTCCTCCATCTAAAGAGACAGTTCGCCAAAGACTTAAGTGGCCAAATTTTCTCCGTCTGAAATTAGACAAAGAGAAGTTCTCGTCTAAATGGTACAGTTCACTCCATTCACTTTTTGAGACAACTCAAAGGTAATTTGAACAACCCAGTCCGATCTACTGAATCTAGAAGTTGAGGTATACAACCTTCGCTATTTAGCTTAACTAGCACAGTTGATAAATTATTATTTGTTAAGTCATTATCTATTAAAGCGAAAACTCCTTATGCATGTATTATAAATAAAATCGTGGTCTAAATAAGCCATTAGTTGTTAAGTCCTTATATGCTAAACATACTTAGATCGCCCAATATAAGTAATGTTATGTTCATACAATAAAACAATAAATAAAAGCTAAGTAAATAAGGAAGACCTCAAATTAGATACTCTCTTTTCATTAAGTTAAAACTCTTTACATTAGTGGTTACAAATTCCTACAAAAAGCTAAAAGTAAAAACTATACAATTTTTAATCACCCTGCTCCGGTAGAGCAGGTGAACTAACTCCAGAAGAACTATGTTGATCTCCATCACCATCCTTTGTCTCCTTCCTCCTCAGCTTCCCCTAGGTAAACTTCATTCACCTAATGCCAATCAGCATCCGTCTGCCTTTCCCTTAATCCAGTCAAAATATTTGACCAAAGACTTAAACAAGCCTTCACCAAATCTTCTTCTTGGGAAGCTTCTTGTTCCTTGAGAACACGAACCTCCTCCTCCAGGTCGTGTAGTCTTTTCCTAGCTCTCCCACCTTGACCACCATCTCCTTATTTTTATTAATAAGAAACCAGTTCTCCTCTTTCAAGGTGTCCAAGTCGGTGTCCCGAGCTATGAGCTCAGCCTTATGGCAATCCTCCTGGTCTTGCGTAGATTTTTCCGCATCCCTCATGATAATCTCCATCTCATTTTTCTTAATCTCCATCTAAGTAAGGCCAGATTTCACCCTAGACAGGTGAGCATATTGGAGAGAGTTGGCATTTATTGCTTGGAACAAGCATTAGTTTAAGAAATCAGTTGTCGCTTGGTTGTCCGTGTGGTTAAAATAGCAAGCGTCAGCTTGGAATAAGCAGGCGTGAGCCAACTCTCTACTAGGGCCATCGTCTTGAATGCTGCAATCTGGCCCATATTTAGAAATGAAGTACGACCTGAGATTAGCAACTTTAGTTTGAGAAGGAGGTGGAGCAGAAGTTGGATTGGGATTTGAAGTAGCAGGCGCCTCATTTGCTCATTTTCTGGATGGCTCGGTAGGAGGGCTAGGGACAGCCATTTCAACAGGGGGCTCAACAATTGGTTCAGTCGATGTCAGCACTGCCATAGGTTCTGAAGGTGGCACCTCCCTCAGAGCTTCGATCGATGCCTTCCTCTTCATGGCATTAGAAATTTTAGACATTTTGGAGCATTTTCCCTTCTTAGGAGATATATCTACACAAAACAAAATAAAAAATTTAAAAAAGTGTTAGTTTTAACAATCATAAATAAAGTGCCTAAGGAAAAAGAAAGTACCATGATCAGAAGGATTCGGCCTAACGGGCCCACTAGGCGATCGAATGAGATAACCCTCGACTATCACATTTCTTAAGTTCACACAGCCAAGCCCCCTAGCCCTTATGAAATCAACCACACCTCGGTCATAAGGAATGGGCAGTGGAGGGAGAAAACAATGATGGTCTACAGATCAATTGTTCGGAATCCTAAATCCACCAGAGAACTTCACTATAAAATATTTTGACTTCCAATTTTTCAAAGAAAAATATCTTCGACTTCTTTGAAAAAATATTACAGTTGGCTTTCGCCTGAAGAAAGCAGTGATCTTCATTCGGGCAAATGGAAAAATGGTATAAATCCTGAACGATGCTGGCATTTGAATTATTTTTGTCCTCTTTAGCCAACGCAATTACACCAAAGAGAAACCTTGTGCCGTTAAGGTGAAGCTGGCCTAGGGTTATTTGATAAAATATCCGAAGGGATATCAGTAATTCGAACGTTTTCTTTTCTCCCCTTCACCTCACTCACTCTTGAATTAACCTCCTCATGAGGCTCGATGCCAAGATGACCAGACAATATTTGAACATCTTCGCCACTAGAAGAACTCATGACCCCAACCAAACAAAAATGAACAAAGAGGAAAGAAGAAAACTTACTACATAAGTGTATTCTAAAGAGAGAAATATGTTTTAGAGAGAAAAGCTCTAGAAATCAAGAAATGGCAAGCATAACAAAATGAAATAAGATGGGCTTTTATATAAGCCAGGCGATGCAAATGAAGAGTCACCTCATTTAATAAGGTGACTCCTTAAACACTCTCCCACACTAATGCATCGAGTTCCGCGATGAGCAATAATGACACCCTAAACTATCATTACAAACCCCTAATAAAGAAAATAACAATAATAAATAAAATAAAATAAAATAAATAACAATGCAATAAAATAAAATACTTATTAAATGCAACTAAAAGCTCTACAGATATAATATTTGGACATAAATGACCAAATAACTGATGGAAACTACTGTTAATATATAATAATAAAATATTTTAATTAAATAAATAGACCCCCTAAAATAACTCTAAACAGGAAATAAATTAGGATTCTAAATCCTTATCTGATATGAATTATTCGACATCCACTATATATATTCTAAATTTACTCCAAAGTCAGGCTAATCATAATTTACCCATCTCAAAGCTCTAAGAGATCAACAATAACAATTATACCCCCAATGGATATTTTACATTTCAGCAAGAATCATTATCGAAAATTTATGAAATATTAACATTAATCAACTAATAACTATCGGCCACAATTTTTATAAAATACTAACATTTATCAATTAACAATTTATCAGCCAATAATTACTAGTTAAATCAAATAAACTTATATCAGCAAGTAAATAGACTTTAATTGTTGTTTTTTCTTTGATAATTGTAATAGATGTCATATTTTTTTAAGCTTATATTAGAGAATGTCATATTGACTTGTCAATTTAAATTTTTGTCATTTTGAATTTATTTTTTACTTGTCATTTTTTATTTTGTTATGGTTAGTTTGTTAGGAAATCAGAGTTCTAATGGTTTTGTGTTCTTTTTTTATTGATTTCCTATTTTAATTATTAGTATTTTAATTGCTTGATGTTTTCTTTTGTATTAATTTTCTAGTTTAATGTTCATTTCTTTTTTTTCAGTTTTTTTTCTTTATTGTTATGTTTTTTTCAGCCAAATCTCATTTCCTTTTTTCATTTCTTCACGATCTGTTAGCATTCTTGTTTTCAGTTTCTATTCTTTTATTTTTCATTTCTTTATTTTTAGTAAGCTCTTATCTTCTATTTTTCATTTTTATTATGCAATTTTATTTTTGTATAAGTATATCAATAGCTTAATTTTTGTCAAAAAAACTATTGCTATGATGGATATTATTTATGTTTTGTGGAGACAAGGTAGGACTTTCAATTCTACTTGGTTTGATAATGATATATATACACATACCGTATTTACTTGGTCTGATCCAATATGTTAACTGGTGTGTGTGTGTGTATATATATACCGTGTATATATATAACATATTTACCTAGTTTGATAAAATAAATTAATTGACTTATATATATTTATTCTGTATTTAATTGATTTTACAGTAGTAAGACCTAAATAAGCTTAAGGCCCCCGAGGCTCGTAGTAAGCTTAAACTGTCAAAGTCCAACTCTATTAACATCTAACTAAAGAAATTGCAAGCCCGTATTATGACATTATTCATAAAATAATTAGAATTACCATTCTGACCTAGCTTTAATATGAAATATTGTTCATAGCTCGAGCCCATATCCATTTAATAAAAATAGTTCTCATATCAAATTTATCTACCATAATATGGTTAAACTATTACTATCATACAGACTACAAGTATTCAAAAAATACTCCACAATTTATTAATAATCATATGATAATTTCTTTTACATAACTAAATATCAATTAAGCATCCTAACTGCGAAATTTAATAAAATATATGGAAAGTCACAACTTAAAATTTATTTCATACTAACATGTTCAGATCTCTGCGAAAAAGGAGGCAGAGTCTTATGATCAGCAATACTTTTTATTACCTGAAAAATATTTATGGAAGGTGGTGATTTTCACTAAATTCAGTGAATAATAATAAATAATACAAACTCACACATTCAGGTAGTATGCTTTCACAATATATAAAATGGACATGCTTTACAAGCACATGACACAACATTAGCATCCTCAAACAAATTATATTTAAATCACAACATATGAAAATTGATCAGTAGTGTCACAAATCTACCCAACGGCTCTTGGCCTACTTTTCTCACTCTCATGTGTATATATATATATATATATATGTATATATAAGGGAGCCGATCCTCTATTCCTGACTAATGGTGCCATAGTGACCTGCGTTATCTCAATTTTCACTCAAATACAAATCACATTCACATCACAAATATTCAATAATTTAATCAATACAATATATGCAACATATATGAATGTAATCAAAGGGTAAAGTTATATAATATTATGAAATTGAAATATTTATATTTATAAAATGAGTAATATAATTATAATAATAGTGGAAATAAGAAATGAATACGTATTATATTTAAATAATATAGGGGATATGATATGCATATGAGATGCGTGTATGCAGTATGGTGTGCACCATTTATTATTACTCACAGTGATAATAAAATATTTTAATTCTACTTTAGGTCATTACTTGAAAGAACAGTAGAGAAACTCGATCGATCTAAAAGATACATATAACAACGGAGAAATATAATCAGATAAATGATTTCTCTTAACTTTTTTATCTTGCTAAATAAATTCATGAACCAAATTAGAATTTATTTGTTTAATTGATTTGCTTTTTACTAGTTCAATAGATGTTTGATTGATTTGCTTTTACTAGTTGAAGGGCTTAATAAGATAAGTTTATAAGCCCCTGTTTTTAATAAGTATAATTTTATAAATTCAAGCGTGTCAAGTAAAAACTGAACATGCCACAAAGTTAAAAGTAAAAATTTTCAAAAGTAAATTTACATATTCAGACTAAAATCAACAAATACACATAATTGCATCTAATAATTACAGATGAAAATACCTTCTTATATCATTTAAGACAGTGATAGAATCAATTACAAACGATCAATTATCAAACTGTTAGAAGTTCTTGAAAAAGAAGTCTCAAGATCCATAGTTTATCCATTAGTAAATTGATCACATAAAGCATAAGAATGGAGTGGAAAACTTCACTTTTTATATGGGCAATACCAGTAAATTTGTAGACTACCAAAAACAAAGATTTTGAGTTCAGTTCAGAATGTGTTTCCTATTAGCAATATGTCAGTCACCATGTCAAAGAAATCTAATACCTTTAGATGTTATGTCAGCATTGTTTGCAATCTTATATGCTTGTACTTCTGTTCTTGGTTAAAGCATCTTGCACTCTCAGTCAAGCCTCTGGACAAAATGGACTTTAATGCAGCAACTCCCTCTGGTAGAGCAGCATCAATCTTTGACAGAAAGAAAGCATACATCATTAGAATTAGTGGGTGAAATAATGTCGCACTTATAACCACTAAATAAAAACAAACAACCAGAGTTAATCAAAACATCTTCCTCAATTGACGATAAGAAATTTGTTGAAGTTCAGGAATTATAACACTGATAGGAAAATTTAGCAAAATCATAAAACATATTTTCAAATATGCACTTACCCGCTCTCTGGCAGTTGCATTGAATTTCTGCAACAAAAATGCTTTGGGATCCATTTGACCTGGAGGCCTCCCAATTCCTAAAAATAAAATTAAAATAATTTAACTTTGTTAAGGCATTTGGGTTTCAGACTAACCAATTTTGTTAAGGCAAAGGGAATAAAATGATTTGGGTTTCAGACTAACCAATTCTTAGCCGAGCAAATTCTTTGTTTCCTCGAAAATGATATATGACACTCTTTAGACTACAAAAAATAAAGTAAAATAAATGGATCACGTCCAAATGTTACAAAAAAGAGAAACAACTTATCCTTCAAAAGAAAAAGCAATATATTATAAATAGCTCTAAGCCTAAAAATTACAATAAATTTGTGCCATGAAGGGCTGTTATGGAGATTATTGCCAGTCATATCCACAGCAAATTTGGAGTTGTCAAGTGAATTAAATCAGTGTTCATGCCTTCGAAAGAAAACAACCACAAGAGCATTAAAGTTTTAAAAATTGAAGTATGGATCTCTCAAATTGTATATTGAAAATGATACACTATAAACAACCAACATTTTTTTTTGTCCCCATCGAGAAAGCACTTAGAAAATCTTTATTCTTTGTTATAACCATATTTTTGGTTGGTAACAAGACCAGATTATTTACAAACAACTGTTTGCATATTCCTCTATCAAGATAAAAACAGAAGAATTCTCTATATATCCATACCCATTGTGGCTTCCATGACCTCCTTTGTGTTGAAGTCGAAGTACTCCACATGGTAAGTCCATATCATCATGAATCTGGAATTGAAGAACATTAGCTATGCAAAATGAAATCAATTAGCGGTTATTAAAACTCAGAAGAAAATATACTTTGAAGCAAGTAGATTACCACGATCACACGATTAAGAGGTAGCTTGTAGTAAGCTGCAAGTGGTCCGCTCTGCATTTGAAGGAAAAATTAAGGTAACTACATTCTTAGTTGTAGACTATATGTCATAACTTGTAGCCATATCATTCATAAATATTAACTACATCAACAATTTTAAACTAGGGTAGCTGGTACTGTCCAAATCACTTACAGATTCGCCACTAAGGTTCATGTAAGTTTGAGGTTTTGCAAGGAGGACTGCTGAATCAGCAACAAAACCTGAGGTACGATTATCAAACACTTGTGAGCTTCACATAACCATTTGAGTCGCTTGAAATGATGTGTGTGTGTGCGCGCGCGCTGTCTAGACATACATACAAAGGCTAGCTAAAAAGAAGTTCACATGCCTTCTCCAAAGATAGCTTTGCAATGAACTCTATTCAACAATATCCCTTGTGATTCAGCAAAGGCATCAATCATTTCAAACCCCACCTGTTTTAAGAAAAAAAAGAGAATTTTAAAGTTAAAAAATGGTTAGAAAACTCAAATTCTACATGACATGGTATAATACATTGTGTCTAGTTCCTCCATATTTCTCGCCAGGATTTCCCAAGCCAACAAAAAGCCACGGCCGTGCAGCAAAAGTGCAAAAGCAACGTCTAGAAACTCTGTTAAGCATCTTATCGCATGTTCTTCAACTCCTTCCACTTTCACGCAGCAGAAATAGGCCCAAGTTATTGCTTTTCCCTCCACCTTAAACCATAGGTAATTAAAATAATACTAACAATTTTGAAATATCCAACACAATTCAATCAACATTCATATTGGATTATCAACAAAGAAATCATCCAAACTTAGATATGCAACTTAAATAGGATGGGAATAGAGATGGGAAACGGACAATATTGAAAATAGAACTAGAAAAATTAAAATTCATCAGCTTCATAAAATTAAAGTCCAAAATCACACATAATTCTATCTGCTTTTTCTATAAAAGAACTAATGTTTTAATCACATCAGATTAGCTTTCCCACTAATTCTATGTGGTTTTTCTATCATAAAGGAAACATAATACTATTATCAGCAATTACCAGAACCAAAAGCAACATAACCTACCTTTATTCCTTAAGTGATGCAGGAGCAATCCTAGTCCTAATTGGATTCCTAGCACAATTAGGATTTTATTTAATTTTCTGTTTTATTTCAAATTTGCATTAGTTTTCCGTTTCCTTATTTGATTAGGATTTACTATTTTATCATTGAATAAGAATAGAGTTTTAATTCTTTCTTTAATTAAGATTCCTAATCTAGTTAGGATTTATCACTATAAATAGATAACACTATTAGCATTGTAAATCATCTTATTTTTCCTCATAATTTTAATTTAAAGGTTATAAACCTAATTATTTACTGTTCCACCTACAATCAACCCTATTCTAGCTTACTTATTAAAAAAACTGACAGCCCTACAACTTCCCCCTGCGTCATTAAGAGTGTTAATGCAATGGATTACAAATATGCATAGGCATCCAAGGTCATAAATCTAATTTCATCCCTCTATCTCCATGTAATATATAGAAGCATTATTCTTTTGCCAGTATTGGCTTGCATTGGAGCACTGAAGTGACAAGCATCTATTCATCTCCCATATATTTAAGCAGTATTTTACCATAAGCTAGTTCTATTATAAGCAGCCAGACAACATACAGTTGAATTGACATAGATAGTTATGAACTTCATCTATGCACTTTGCTTGAGCTTTCTTTTACGCATAATTTAATTAAAAAAAATTGTACTTCTGATCTTATTTCTAACTTTTGGGACATTTTTGGTGCATGCTAAACGCTGATGCATTGACGGGTTAAAATTTGGGTAAATATTAGAATCAAACGTTGTAGAGCTGATTAAGAACAGGGAAAATAAAAAGACTTGGTTTGACTATATGTTACAAGAAACGAGTTGAAAATGGAACATTCATGGCAGAAATGGCTGCAAAAACTAATTAAGCTTAGAAAGTGAGGAAGTAAAGTGTTGTATATGGTTCAAACTCAGAAATTGATGACAGAATGAGTGAGAGAGGCAGAAACAAGAACGGGCACCTAACAAAATGCAAATTAAGGGCATCAAAAGACCCATCATCTTTGCTTCCTCTTGGTGACACTTTCTTTCATTACCTTTAATCAGACCAACATTTCTCTTTTTCTTTTTCTTTTCCAGCATAAACTGTCATCTTCCTTGCTATTAATTCTATATATTAATATTTTACACAAATTTATATATTTTATTTTCATTTTCAAACATAATTGATGCTAAAAATAACAATAAGTGAGAACGCTAAGGAGGGTTCTGACTCAATGCAATATAATGACATGAATTATGAAAATGCAACCTAAAATGTATAAAATGAGATTCTCAAAAGTCACATTCATTCCATCAAATTAAACTGAGCAAATAAGAAAGCAATTCAGAATAAATATAAATATCTATTGATTAGATAAATTCACCATTTTTTTTCTCCTCCTTTTGACATCAGCCAACAGAAAGAGCATAAGGGGCAAACAAATAATTCTCAAACCAAAAAAAAAAAAAAAAAAAAAAAAAAAATCAACAAAACCAAAAAACAAAAGGTTGAGATACAGAGTATAACTAATATGCATCACTAGGAATCTAAGTATTATTCAAGTCATACATAAGTCCAAGAGCATATCACAGTGATAAAGGTGGAGTGATATCATGCATAAGTCCAATACATCTAGTAACTAAGTATTGCCATAATTTTTCTTTTTTAAGGTTCTAAGTTGATTCTTAAAATGTCATACCATCCTTGAATTGCTATTCAACATATGCTTATAACTAAACTACTCATATTTCAACTACTAAGCATTATCTATGAAGATCTTAAAAGTTTTTAATTATTCTTGAATCAAAGGGGGTCAATTGCAAACACAACTACTTAGAAAATTCTAAGATTGGATCACTTATTTAGCAGAAATTCATCAAACAATTAGGAATCAACATATAGGTGAAACAAATCATCTAGCCACGGCTTGTTTCAATTCAAACGGAGCAAAATCCCTTCATAACTTCTCCCATTACAAGAAACTTTCAAGTTCACCAAAGTTCACAAGGTACATATTGAAACGCTAAAATCTCAAAGAACTCAATCTATGGTATTTATTTTCAAAATGATTTAGTAATGTAGTTAGATTTTAGCATAAACAGGTTTCCGAAACCCTAACTTTATGGTTCAATAGTTTTTCGCCGTAAAACCCAAAATTGATAGCAAGGATTAGTATAGGAGACCAGTAAAGTCGTGCTTGACTCACCTAGTGCACTAAAACTCGCCGGCTGCAGCGCTGGTGTCCGGAGTCGTGAACTGCCCTCCTCTCACTTATCCTTTCGAGAGGGTCAAACAGAGCAGAATGGTTCAAGAACATATAAGGATGGAGTCACAAAAAGTGACCGGAGGTGGTTGTTGGCTGTTGCTTGGCCGGCCTAAGATGGGCTGAGGTTCGTGGAGAATGAAGAGCGATCGGAGGTCGCTTGAGGGAAGAAGAACGAAGAGGATCCTAGACGATTTTGGTTGAGTAAACCATTAAAAATACCCTCTCAAGTTTGCGTCTCGTTATATTTGCACCTCATTTTTAAATTAACCCCTCAGGCACCGTTTTCTCCTGACCAATTACGAGTAGCTGCAGAGAAAAGAATGAGGCCTGTGATTTCTGGATATAAAGGGAAATCAACTCCTATCCAGCTACATGAAAATACATGAGAAACCAAAAAAGAAGAGAGACCCAAAAGAAACTTGAAACCATTTATAGAGCAATTATCTCATCACCAACCAGGAAAAAAATAAAAAACAAAGAAAAAGATTACCTCAAGGAGAATCGAGCAAGCGAAGAGAAAAAAAGATCAAACACCGGTATTATTGAGTTGTGATTTGCGAGAAAGAGAGGGAGAGAGAGAGTCGAGAAACCAAGAGATGAAGAGAGAGACTCGATTGGAGACTAGTCACAGCAGAGAAACAGAGAAAAGCGAGACTGATGCAAAAACGATTTGCGAAGCAGAAGCACCAACACTAAATATCCGAGAGTGCTAAGATTGAATGCATGAACACATGAGATTGTCGAAAGAGGATCAAAGAGCTCTTGGGCTTAGCGCTTCAAATACGTCTGGGTTTCATTGGTTCTAGCTCGAGAAAGATGTTTTTGTTGGGAAGTCCTCAGTTGAGAAAACGAAATCAGAGAGATTTAATAAAGGGAGAATTACAATTTAGTCCTTATCTTTTGTCATAATACATTAGTCGATCTTCGCCTTTTCACAAATACTTTATTATACCTTTATCTTATAAGCACGTTGAACAGAATAGTCCTTCTATCAATTTTTGTACAAGTTAGACATTAGTCAAAGACAAAAAAGAGTGGTCAGAAGTGAGAGAAAAATTTGAAATGGCAAAATTGAGCTTAAGGCCCACGTGTAAAATAAAAAAAAAAAAACACAACATTTAGATTAAGAAGTCCAAAGCACAAACATATACCTTATTCACATATTTTCGATTTAGGGTATGTAAGAAAGTAGATCATGGCTTTGTCTTCACCAGGTGCATTTGAGAGCAGGAATTCACATGGGTGGGAAGGAAAGTTTCTGAAAATATTATGCAAGTGTTGTAAGAAACTGAGAATTCACATATCTGAAACCACCAGAAACAAGAGTAGATTATACTATTGTTGCCAGAATAACGAGTGTAGTATGTTTCTGAGTTGGTGTAAGCCTCTAAAGGCAGAAGAAACAAGTTTTTCCACCAATATGAGAGAGACAAGTGAGGTCAATGCGCATCAATGATAGTTGATTAGAGAACTTAATGACGTGAAGGAAGTTTTGGTATACATGAAGGAAGAGAACGTGAGGCTTACTGCAAAAATTAAGGTATTGATATGCATGTTGGGAATCACATAATTTACTTTGTCATGTGTTTGATGTGATTCTTCATGCTCTTTATGCTGTTTTGATTTTGTTAGGCAAGAAGAGTTAGATTTATGGAAAATATATTTTGTATCCTTCCATTAAATGACTTTTGTAGAAGTGGTTGATAGCAGTAGGTGAAGGTTTATAAAGGAGATCAAATGGTGGGAGTTAATGTAAAAGTTTATAGTGTAATGAAAGTTGTCTATTTCATTTATAACTTGTCCATTTATATCAAGTGTTATATTTGTGTGACTTTTTTTGATTTGCAACACTTGTGAGTTGCATGTGAATAAGAAATAAGACAACTCAAAATGGACTAATAGTCAGACACTTGTAAATTCAATTCAAACAACATATGTGCAATCAAAATGGAAACAACTGAAAGAGAAATAGGACAAATATTGAACATTCATTTGATACAGGACACAATAAGTCATAAAAGGTCAGTTTTGACATAGTTTTGCATATAAGCTAACAAATCCAAAACATAATAGTCTATACTATTATTTAGAACTAATTTTCACAAAATCAATATATAGCTTCATTGTTATGCTATGTATAAAAAATAGCATAATTCTTGTACAAAAAGTTGGCAACAGTATCTATATATGATATCTACATATTGTGCTCGTGCTATCTATGTAAGGGCCATTGCCTATGTCAAAAAAAAAAAATCATGTTCAACAACTTGTGAATTAAGTTGCTTCTCTCATTCCTACCCCCATTCTTGGCCTCCCCCTTTGTTGTGAACCCTAAAAACCAAGAAATAAGTAGGTTTAAAGTTAACCTTAGTTCAAACAGAATGAGCAAAACACAAGCAAAAGTGTATGCAAAGAATCATATCTACTGCACTGGAGGGGCACTCTCACAGGTCCTCTTATTATGGCAAAGCTGGTTACATTTTTTACATCTTACAGTTATAAATCTTTTATTGTTAGTAATAGGAGGTCATTCTCCCTCTTGTTTAAATCTCCTATCCCTAAGTCCCCTAGCTCTTCTTTTCAATTTTGGTGGGTTCATTTTATCACTGACTGTTATTGGGTCATAGCTTGTATGTGGAATTGAGTGAATAACATCACTATAAGCCTTGACATAAGTTTCTAACGTGTAGTATTCATCATCATAATCTTCAATGTTCATTATCTTGTATCCAATTACCACACATGCATGTTTGCATGGTAAACCAGATATGGCCCACCAATTACGACTACAAGTCCTTTTTCCTAGGTCAACACAGAATGAATACGGTCCTTCTTTGACCTCAAATTCATACATACTCTACTAGCCTTAATAAGTTTATTCAATGTGCCCTTGTATGTAGGTGTTAATTTTCCATCTTATGTGGTCCCCTTTTCATATCTCTTAAGAATACAAACCGTGCATTTTTGTCTTACACTATCTATTAGTTTAACAATAGGCAAAGACCTAACTTTTCCAACCCATGAGTTAAATGAATCAGCCATGTTATTTATGCAGTGGTCACCCCTTGCCTCATGCCAGTATGCATGCCTAGCCCATTGAGATAGGAAAATATTGAGTAGTCAATCATGTGGCTTACCTTCTTTTTCTTTTGTATAGCGCTCATATGGATTATGAAATTCATGGCTAAAAATGGACTTCACAGCATACCAATACTCTTTTATTAAGCCCAAATTAGGAAACTCTTTTTTTAAATTCATAAAAATATGTTGACAACAGAATCGATGGCTTGCATATGGGAAATATGCCCGCACAACTTCAATCAATCCCAAAGTAGAAATTTTATGATGTAAAGAAAGAACAGAAAAAGTAGTCAAACATCCTGTATTACATTTGAATTGGATTATAAATTTCAAATGTGATGTCTACTTTAGTGGACATAATGTAAGGCATGCAATACATTAAATATTTTTGTGGGGCCTAATTCAATATTTACAAAGACCTATGCACTTTCATCATCATCATCTTCATATATATATATATATATATATATATATATATATATATATATATATATATATATATATATATATATATATATATATATATTTATTTATATATAAAGAGAAAGAAAAAAATAAAGGGAAAAATAATATATTATATTTT